>CAIGRR010022871.1:0-14689 GCA_903798365.1 Fraxinus sp. 1973-6204
AAACCAAAACCAAGTTGAACCAAAACTTGGTTTTGGTACGGTACTATGCAAAAACGAAGTTTTTGTACCAACAAAGTTTTTGCATAACGTAAAAATAAAATCAAACAGAAATCAATTACCTTTTAAGGGAAAAAGCAGTTGTCTTATAAAACAAGATTTCATTTTGGATTTAGACAAACAGAGCTTAACGGGAGAGACACAGTATCCAAAAGTTAGTTTCTTACAAAAAAAAGATTTTGGTAATGGTTTTATTACTAGCGGGGATAAAAAACAAAGTAAATATTCTTTGGGTAAGAGAATTACTTTTACTTGTAAAAATCCATATTGGATACCATCTAAACAAAAAAAGTTTTCGTATTCTTCTGAACGTAAAGCAACTGGTTTGAATTTACAAAGTTTACTTTCCACTTTGAGTGCAACAAATTGGATGGAAAAAAATCTTGTCATAAAAAGAGAGTACCAAAGCATAACAAATAAAAACGTACAAAAAAAAAGTGTTATTTTTCCTTTTATCAATTCTGAAAGGAACGCGGCTCTTGCACCCTCAAATCGTTTGGTATCTAATTTTTCTGCATCTGAATGGTTTAGTACAAAACCAATAAACGGTGCTTTACGTGAATTTTTCAGCTCTAGTCCTTTATCTCAATACATGGATCAAACCAACCCTCTCGCCGAAGTAACTCACAAACGACGTATTAGCTCTTTGGGTATTGGTGGTGTTAGTAGAGAATCCGCAGGTATGACAATTCGAGGTATACATCCTACGCATTATGGGCGTATTTGTCCTATTGAAACTCCAGAGGGTAAAAATGCTGGATTAGTTAATTCTTTAGCTTTTTATGCAAAAGTTAATCACCAAGGGTTTATTGAAACTCCTTATTATCAAGTTATAAAAGGTCAAATTCAGCACGAATTAGGTTTTTCGTTTTATTCTGCAGGAAAAGAAAGTAGAAATGGTTTATCTATTGCTCCAAATGATATTAAACAATCTAAAAGTAAATTGTTAGCAAGCAACATCTCATCTGTAGAGTCAATACCTGTCCGCATAACAGATAATCTTTTAGATCTTTTTAAAAAGAAGAGGCCTTCTCAAGTGGATTGTATTGGTATATCACCAGTTCAAATTTTATCGGTAGCTACTTCATTGATTCCTTTTTTAGAACACAATGATGCTAACCGTGCTCTTATGGGCTCGAATATGCAACGACAAGCAGTTTCATTAATGCGTTCTGAAAGACCTCTTGTAGGTACTGGCCTTGAAGCTAGGGTTTTAGCGGAATCGGGACATCTTGTTCAATCAAAAGTGAGTGGTTTTATTTCTCATGTAAGTGCTCACCAAGTTGTTGTAGAGCGACTTTTGACTAATCTTAGTACTTTATGCATTGCAAACAAAAACAAAGTTTTTGTTACGCAAACCAAAATTAAGTTGACGCGAACAAAAACAAAGTTTTTGTTACGCAAACAAAAACAAAGTTTAAACAAAACTTCGTTTTGTTACGGTACGTCCACGTTACAGTACGCAAGAGATAAAAAAACTCCGTTTTCTTCTAATTTTGTCACCCTTTCTTACCCTTTGATGAAAAAAAAGGTGGCATTATCACCGGTGATGCATTCTATCAGCACTTTTAGCCGGTCAAATCAAGAAACATGTTTAACACAAAAACCTTTGGTGGAAGAAGGGGATTGGGTACAAAGAGGTGATATGTTAAGTGATTGTTCAGCCGGTCAAAAAGGTGAACTTTCTGTAGGTAAAAACATGTTTATCGCGTATATACCGTGGCAAGGATACAATTTTGAAGACGCTATTGTAATAAGTGATCGTTTAGTTAAAGAACAACTTTATACTTCACTTCACATTGAAAGATATACAGTGACCGTGAATGATTTGAAAGAGAAAATGGTAGACACAAATGAATGGTTCACAGGCAAGTTACCGGGAGTTGACAGCAAAAAAAGAGTTCATTTACAAAAATCTGGGTTACCTAAAATCGGAAGCATTCTTAGAGAGGGTGACATTTTAGTTGGTAAAATCAAATATTCAAAGAAAAAAGCAGCAACTCCTTATGATAAATTGGTGTGCGATATATTAGGTGAACATAATTTTTCGGTACAAAATACTTCTTTATATGTACCAAAAGGTGTACACGAAGCCAGAATTCTGACTTACAAAATAAAAAAACGATTTGACAAGGCATTAAAAAGCGGAGTTAACAACACAAACATGCTTACTGGTGGGACAAATTTAAGACCTGCGGGGGCGCCTAAAGTTATACATCTTTTTTTAGGAGAAAAACGGAATATACAAGTAGGTGACAAAATGTCTGGTCGACATGGTAATAAAGGAATTGTTTCCACAATTTTACCTAAACAAGATATGCCTTATTTGGCTGATGGGTCACCCATTGATATTTTACTGAATCCTCTTGGTGTTCCGTCAAGAATGAATGTAGGGCAAGTTTTTGAGTGTTTGTTGGGATTAGCTTCTACATATTTACATCAAAATTTTAAAGTAACAGCTTTTGATGAACTTTATGGTGTGGAGGCTTCTCAAAGTTTGGTGTTTTTAAAACTTTATCAAGCGCGTTTGCAAAGTGGTCAAAACTGGTTATTCCAAGTAAATTTTCCTGGAAAAACGCGTTTAACTGATGGCAGAACTGGCGAATGTTTAGATCAATGGGTTACCGTTGGTAGAGCTTATATGTTAAAGTTAATTCATATGGTAAATGAAAAAATACATGCACGAGCGATTGGCCCATATGCATTAGTCACACAACAACCTTTGAAAGGAAGAGCTCATAAAGGAGGACAACGTTTAGGAGAGATGGAAGTATGGGCAGTCGAAGGTTTTGGAGCGGCTTATATTTTACAAGAGTTACTAACAAAAAAATCTGACGATTCTATTGGTCGAAAAGAGGTATTAAAAGCCATGTTACCAAAATCAGCTTCTTTCTTAGATTTTATTGACCCTTTTGGTCAGCCGCACACTGTAACAACGCACTCAAAAGAAGAAAGTAAATTGCATAGTGAAGAGTCAGCTTCTTCCGGGCAAGAAAGCTTTACCGTATTAGGACAACCAGATATTTTTAAAGTTTTAATTTGTGAACTTCAAGCATTATGTCTAGATGTAGGTGTCTACTCTATAAAAACAGAGTCTTTTCAACGTCAATTTATGGGAATTTTTGAATAATATTTTTAAAAAGTATCAGAGAAAGATTCTAACAAAATAAAAAATGTAAAAAAAAGCTCTCTTTTAGCGACTAATCGTTTTACGTTGTTCATGCACAAAAAAAGCTTGTATACGTATTACATTGTTCTCATCTTGGAAGAGATACCTTACTTATAGATAAATACCTTTGATTTTGATCAAAAACAAAATGACATTTTGTTTTGCATTTTTATAATATAGAAAAAAGAGATGCTTAGTAATAAAGAGGTACGTAACAAGACGGAGTTAAACAAAAACTTTGTTAAACAAAAACCGAGTTTAAACCAAAACCGAGTTGAACGTACCGTACCAAAACAAAGTTTTGGTTCAACTTCGTTTTGGTATAAACCAAGTTTTGGTACGGTACGTCACGTTCGTGAAAACTTTGTTCGAGATAATAGAACAAAGCTAGGACCTAATGTAGTTCAAGAATTAAAAATAAATCAACGACGTATTTTAATAGATTCTTTGGAAATTGGAATCCCAGCACCAGAACAAATGATTGCTTTAGGTGAGCGCCAATTACCTAACGGGGTCAAGGTAGGTCAACTTTTCAACTCTAAAACGCTTAATTATAAAAAATTTACACCACATCGAGATGGTCTCTTCTGTGAACGTATTTTTGGACCTGTTCAAAGTTTTGTGTGTGCTTGTGGTAAAAAAAAAGAGAGTGTACAAAGTAAAAGCAAGCAAAAAGAAATTGTAAAAAAAGATGTTTTAACTCCGATATTAACATTGGAGGGAGGCGAAATACCACCTACCCTTCAAAAATCAGCTCTTTTTTGTCCAAAATGTCAAGTTGAATATATTAGTAAGGATGTACGCCGACACAGATTAGGTTATATAAAGTTATTTGCACCTGTTACTCATATTTGGTATTTAAAAAGTCGACCTAGTTATCTTAGTCTTTTTTTGGGAAAACGTAAAAAAGCAATAATATCTTTAGCTTATTGTAATGCGTTCTTAGTAGAACAAGTCTACTCTGATTTAGAATTAAAAGCCACAAATGTGTTAAAGAACGCAAACAAATCTATAACCGATTGTATTGAAAAAAGTCATATAAAAAGAGAACAAAAATTTTCTTTAAATGATTTGGCTAAAAATAGAGAAAAAAAAAGTCAAGCTTTCTTACCGAATAACTCAAAAATTCGCGGAGAAGAAATTAAGCCTACTTCTAGTAAACACTATAATAAAAGTGCTTTGTATATCCCAAATTGGTATCAAAGTAATACAAATCTAACAAAGCAAAGACACTTTTCAAGTTGTGGTGATAAACCTTTTTTTAATTTACTCGTACAACTTTTTCCAGAAACATCTCAACATAATTATAAATTGACTAATAATGATTTAGCTCCCATAACAAAACCAATTTTTGGTAAAGAGTCACAAAAAGTCAAGCAAACAAGTTTCTATTTTTCTGAATCAAATTTAAAAACATTTGTACCGTACCAAAACAAAAACCGAGTTGAACCAAAAGCAAGTTTAAACCAAAACGAAGTTTTGGTACGTGCAAACGTACCAAAAACTTCGTTTTGGTTTAACTCCGTTTTTGGCAAGCCGTTTATTACTAATTCTTATAAGCAAAGAAAGCTTTTGTTTAGTCCTTATATTAGAGCTCAGACTTTACCTTTTTTACCTTCTTTAATTTGCTCTTTTCATTTACGTGATTCTTTGATTTCTTTCTTACAAAGTTCGCCATGTACAGAAGATGTTCCTATTCCATTTTATTGTCAAACACCAAGAAGATACCCTTTACGCGATGTACACAAATTTCTCACAGAATTTAGATCAACGGGAGCTACAAACCAAGCAGAAAAATTAACAAATGAATCCATTGTCAGATTGACAGGTTTTCCTAAAAAAAGAAAGTTGTCTGTAATGCCTTCTCTTAAAAAACGGCGAACAAAAACTACCAAAATTTTGCGAAAATTGAGACTAACTGGAATGGAGAAAGAAAGTCTAGCTTCTTTACGCGTTGGTACGGTACGAACAAAAACAAAGTTTTTGTTTAACGAAGCTTTTGCTACACCTTTCAGTTTTTATAAGAAAAAAGTCAAACAAAACGGAGTTAAACAAAAACAAAAGTTTTATTGTTTACGGTATGATAAGAGAGAACTTTTGAACGAAAGTTTTCGATCGTCATCTTCTTTTTCCTTTAGAAGCTTACCTTTTGCATTAATGAATACTTTTACTAAGTTGAAAGTAACAACATTCACGGTGCCTGGCGTTAATACTTTTTTAAGAAAAGACTACACAAAATTTTCACAGAACATACCTTTTCTACACTCTTTTACAAATAAAAATAAAGAAAATTTCTCTTTGTTGTCAAGTCAAGCTGAAAAAACCTTAATAAATACTTTGCCTGAATTATGTAAATATCGCTACAAGAGTAAGCTGAATTTTCTTGATAGAAACTTTTATTCAAAAAAAAGTGACTTTTCTTTTATGCAAAAGCAAGAAAGTTTGATAACGCGGATCACGTTGCCACTTTCTTTTCGTTATGGTTCTGATAATAAAAAGGCATTGATAAAGAACCAAGTTTTGTTGAAAGCAAAGCCTTTCTTTATTTTGCCTCGAGATAATAAAAAGTTAATTTCTTTATATCTTCCTACTCTATTACAGGTTTTTCATTTTGATAAAAATAAAATAGTACCATCAAAAATAGAATCCCGTGGAACAAGAGTAAAGGAAAATCAGATTTTATTTGGAGGATCTAAAGCTTTACACAAACAAAAGGTATACGTTGTGCAAAACCGCCTACCCTCACTTCCGGTAAAGCTTGCGTTGCAATCAACGCAAGGCATTTTACTAAACTTTCTTCAAAAGCAAGAAAAAAAGTGCAATGGTTATTATGGTGAAACTCGAATAAATTTTCGGTTAAATGAGAAAGATTCATACAAAAAATTTTTTAATAACAATTTACTTGATTTGTTATTAAAAAAAAAGATTTATACATATCAAGCGAGATTGCTTTATATGGTTTTTGGGACTATAAATCAAAATATTGATTTACAAAATAAATCTAGTCAAACGACATCTGATTCTTTATTAAAATGGTTAAAAAAGCCATTTTTTTTAGATAATCGGTATATTTCTTCGCATAAAACTGTCATTTTAAAGAAATCAATTGGTACCTTTAAAGAAAGACAAAAAAAATTATACAAAAACCATGTAAACACAATTGACATACTTGACCCTATTAAAGTGCCAAAAGCAAAATTGCTAAATACTTTACCTTTGGCGTATACTTCAAAACTTTATTTAAACAAGGACCAAGATATTTCGCAATATAGGAATATTTTCTTTCAACTATACACCGTGAGCTTTAAAGAAAGCCAGAAAAAAAAATATGTTGACGCGAACAAAAACAAAGTTTTTGTTACGCAAACAAAGTTTAACGAAGTTTCGTTAAACAAAAACTTTGTTTCTTCTGGCTTAGCCTCGTTACAAGTTTTATCACGCCAAAGTGATAGTCAAGGTGATATTATATTCAAAAATTTGGGAAAAAGGTTAACACCTTTGGTACAACAAAACGATACTACTTTAATTGACCGCTCTCAATTCAGCTTTTTACCAAAACGAAGTTTTGGTAATCTACAAGATATCAAATCTAGTAATATCTTGACTATCTGTTTTTGGATAAATTGTACGTTTTTTATTTCCGGCTCTAATCGAAACACAATTCTTTTCATTACTAAAAAATCAAAAAAAGTACAGTGGAAAAAAGGGCAAACACATTTTGATTTGATTGAATCCAGTGTAATACAAACAGATGAAAGCTTAAATAAAACAATACAAAAAAAGACCCTTGCAAAACAAGAACAAGCTCTCGTTACAACTGAATTTTTTCAAGGCGTTCCCGATCAACTTTGTAACGCAACCGTGCCGCCAAATCAAACAAATTATATTAAAGCATCCACTAATTTCATTTCTAATTCGCTTCCAGATTCAACCGTTTTGAGTTGTATTTTGGTTAAAAATTTGAGGATAAGTGAACAGCGTGTTTTTAACGATTCCAACTCTAATAAAAAATTATTTCATCGTGTACCAACAAAACTGTACAAAGTTTATGTAAATAACACAGAAATCAATGAGAGCGATAAGCAAGTTAAAGACCAAATATTTTTCACAGAATATTTTAAAAAGAAAGATATAGTAGCTCAAAAACAGGTATCGCTTGGTGCGAAGAAAAACTCGGTTTTTATTAAAGGCAAGCTTTTACAAACAAAAACAAAGTCTTTGTTTGCAACGCAAGATCAACCTTTAAAGAAAATCTGGTTTTCACAAAGATATACAAATCTACTTGGTACTCACTCTAATAAATTATTTTTGAGAAGCTCTATGCGAGCAGAGAAAGCTTTTAAACAAAAATTGGATCAGGTTAAAGTGTTTACAAATACTGATCAGGTTTTGTCTAAAAATAGCCAAACATCTTTTGGATCTGATATGATTTCAAAATGGCATATAAATGGTGCTAAAGAGATTTTATTGTATACTGGAGGGGGGGCTTTAGAATCTCTTTTAAAACGTTTCAATATCTTCTTATTTTATGAATTTTTGTTTAGTGAAATACAAATTCTTAGAAAACATTATAAAGACCAACTTTTTTTAATAGCTGACTACAAGAATAATAGAACATTAGAAAGAAAGAGTTTTGATTTCTTTGATACAAATAAAGGCTCGATTTTTAACGCTTCTTTACCTCGCCATAATCTTATAAAAGCTGCAAGAAAAGCTGAAGTACTCAATTTGTACAATCTTGGAAGAAAACAGAACTCTTTTATACCTGGCTCTGATTTACATGATGATAAACATTATTTAGAATTAAAATATAAAGAAAAAGCTAATTTACAACAGAACCAAGTTTTGTTTAAACAAAACTTGGTCGAACCTTTATTAGTAACCGAAAAAAGTGCAAACCTTTTTTGTCGTAGAATTTATCGTATTACTCGCCGTTTAAAAATTGTACAACTTTTAATGAGAAGTCAACGACGGCCTGAATGGATGATGATTTCGGTTTTACCGGTATTACCCCCAGATTTACGACCAGTTTTACAAATGGGAGAGAATTTGATTGTAGCTTCTGACTTAAACACTTTATATCAACGAGTGATTTATAGAAACAATCGACATTACAAAGGACGTTTTCTGGATTTTCATTTTGTAAGTTCTATACATAGATTAGTTCAAGATGCGGTAGACCGCTTAATAGAGAACGGTAAAGGCGGCTCCGCTCCGTTTTTGACACCCGGTGGTCGACCACTTAAATCTCTTTCTGATATTTTAAAAGGAAAAAGGGGTAGATTTCGATTTAACCTTTTAGGTAAAAGAGTAGATTTTTCAGGTAGATCTGTGATTGTAGTTTCTCCTAATTTAAAGATTCATGAATGCGGGCTACCTCGAGAGATGGCATTAGAACTTTATAAATATTTTTTAATACGACAACTTTTATTGAAAAACAAAGTTTCGAGTATTGTAAATGCAAAAAAAGTCATAAAACAACGAAAATCTTTTATATGGGATATACTTCGAGAAATCATTTATTATCACCCTTTGCTTTTAAATCGAGCACCAACCCTTCATAGACTTGGAATTCAGGCGTTTCAACCAAAATTAACACTTGGAAATGCTATACTGTTACATCCTTTGGTATGTGCTGGTTTTAATGCAGATTTTGATGGAGATCAAATGGGGGTTCATTTACCTCTTTCACCACAAGCACGCGCCGAAGCATGGGATTTGTTATGGTCCAGAAACAATTTACTTTCCCCTGCTACTGGACAACCTATTTTGCTTCCAAGTCAAGATATGGTTTTAGGTTTCTATTATATGACTGCATTGTTACCTTTTGGTACTACATTTACGCCTTTAAGTCAAGATCATTTAGAGGTTACAAAAACAAAGTTTTCACGAACAAAAACAAAAACTTTGTTTAAAAAAAGTTATACGAACAATACTAAATCTTTGTTTGCATCCGATGGGGTCAAGAAGCAAACAGATCTACCTATTACGTATATATTCTCTGATACATTTCAAGTTGTACACGCATATCAAAAAAACCAAATTGATATTCATACGCCAATTTGGTTAAAATGGGTTGAAAAATCTGAAAATGGAGAAAAAAATCAAGTACCATTAGAACTTCGTTTAGATACATTTGGTTATCAAACACAAATATATCCAACTTATAAATCTAAAAATAGAGTGTGTAAAGAAATAAAAAGTTCTTTTTTACCTTCTCATAAAAAGCAAACATTGACCATTCATATACGCACTACTGTTGGAAGAGTAATAGTAAACAATTTATTAAACAAAGATCAGTTTAGTGCAAAAATGTAAATGAAAAACACAATTTAAAATAGTAACATAGTACTACCGTAACAAAAGTTGGTTTAAATTTTGTTTAACAAAGTGAAAACAAGATATAGAGTAAACAAACAAGGCAAAAGTTAGAAGCACGTTTATAAACGTGCTTCTAACTTTTGCCTTGGTATATTGTTATCAGTTAACTAACTTGAAAAACGAGTAATAAGCACATGTTATTTTTGTTTATAACAAATAACAAATAAAATTATAGAAAAAAAATTAAAATAGAGGCTATTAGACAAAAAGAGAAAGAAATGAATACTAATACTACTTCTATTTTTTTTAACCATTCATTTGATAAAAAAAAGCTAAAAGCATTTATCTATTGGGTTTTAAAAACGTTTGGTGAAAAAGATGCATTAATCATAGTAGAAGAGTTAAAACGTATGGGCTTTTATAATGCTACAAAAGCAGGACTCTCTATTGGTTTACACGATTTGAAAACACCTTTAAAAAAGAAATCCTTGATTTCTCGGGCTGAGATCACAATGAACAAAACAGATCAAGAATTTCAAGGTGCGGAGTTAACAGCCACAGAACGTTCTCAACGAATTATTGATACATGGCATCGAACAAGTGAAGATTTACGAAAGCAAGTTGTAGATTATTTTAGTACATATGATCAGTTAAATTCTGTTTATATGATGGCTTTGTCTGGCGCACGTGGTAATTTTTCACAAGTTCGTCAGTTAATCGGAATGCGAGGTTTAATGGCCGATCCACAAGGTCAAATTATCAGCTTTCCGATACGAAGTAATCTTCGTGAAGGATTAACTTTAACCGAATATTTTATATCTTGTTCTGGGGCTCGTAAAGGTTTAGTAGACACAGCTCTTAGAACTGCGGATACAGGGTATTTAACACGACGTCTTGTAGATATTTCGCATCATATTGTTATTAAAAAAGTCACTTGTTATACATCTCGAGGAATTGCTCTAAAAGCATTACGAACTTCTCAAAAAATATTACTTCCACTCAAAGATAGATTAGTAGGACGGGTTTTATGTGAAAACATTTATGATGAACTTGCTGCCCAAGAAAACGGAAACCAAAACCCTATCTCGAACAAAGATAAACTTTCAACAAAAACTTCGTTTAAACCAAAAGCAAGTATTGTTACAGTACGTCAAAACAACGTTTTTGTTGCGCCTGTGGAAAACAAAAGCAAAAAAATAATCGCTAGAAAAAATCAAGAAATTTCACCAGATTTAGCTAATAAAATATCTTTAATAAAAGAGAATTTATTAGATAATAACCATAGCAAAAAAAAAGTTGTTTGGAGTACTCCATCGGTATTAGTTCGTTCTCCACTGACTTGTACATACACCCATGAACTTTGCCAGTTATGCTACGGATGGAGTATGGCTCAAGGTAGTCTAGTTTCTTTGGGGGAAGCTGTTGGTGTTATTGCAGGCCAATCGATAGGTGAACCGGGAACCCAATTAACAATGCGAACTTTTCACACAGGCGGTGTTTTTTCTGGTGATTTATTGCAAGAAATACGAGCACCCCACTCAGGTAAAATATGTTTTCCTAAAGCTCTTCAAGGATTATTGATTAGAACTAGCCAGGGAAAAATAGCTTTTCTGATTAAAGTTCCGGGAGAACTGTTAATCGATAGTGGTAATATTGATAGTCAATTTGAGGATAACAGAAAGCAAGCTCAACTTGGTTATTCTACTGGGGTTCAGCAAAGCTTAATCTCAGTAACGGAACCCCGCCATGTTAATAAAAACAAAGGTTTTTTTATGCATGGCTCACAAAATAAAAAAACCCGTAAAACAACGAAATTATCACTCGAGCCTTCCACAATATTGTTTGTAAGACAAGGTGAAAAAGTAGAAAGTAATCAAATTTTAGCAGAATTAGCAATAACAAGTGAAGAAGGTAATCAACCTATTCAAAGTCGTCAAACACTTTTTTCAGAAAGAAAAGGAAGGATTGTACAATGGAAGAGCATGCTTGAAAAAAAACATCGAACAAAGGGAAAACAAAGCTTGAACGTAAAAAAACGAAGTTTTGTTACGGCACAAACTCCATTTTCTTACACTTCCTTACCAAGTAAACGAAAAAAGATTGCTGAAAATCAAGAAGTATCTTATACAAATTCATCCCAACTTGTAAAAAATCCAGTCTTTATCACGGAAAGCTTAGCACAGAAAAAACCAAGTATTAAGGCATATCTTGGTCCCGTCGAAAACACTTCGAATTATTTTGAGAGAACAAACTTGTCTTATTCCACTTTGAATACATTAAATTCTTATAATAAGAGTGGGTTTGGAGAAGTAAACCCTTTAGAAATAATAAATGCTCAACATTGTGAAGACATGTCGAGTAATTTAAAGAATTTAACAGTTAAACAGGTTGTTTTATCGAAAAAACATGGTTTAGGATCTATTGAACCGCCCAAAGCTCTTCAATTAGGTCTCTTAAGTGTTATTGCTAGTCGAATTGGAGCTTCAGAAAAAACGTGCACAAAAGGGATTATACATAGTAAGTTAAATTTTGAACAAAGCTTGAATTTAAGATCAAATCTTGAGAAAAAGATAGGATTAAGTGATACAAACAAAATAATACATCAATATTATTTTAATCAAACAAAAAAAGGTAAAAAAACTTTTTTTTCTTTAATTCCAGCTTTGCACCCTTTCTCTTTTGATGCCGAAAAAACTAAAAAATTACCTTATTTCAATGCTCACCTTACTGGTTTACAACACTTAAACACAATTGCGGAAGAGGGTGATTTAGTAGATGAAAATTATACTGAAATTTAATTTAAAAAGTTTAAGTGTACAAAATTTAGTCTAGAAGATAGATGTCAACAAAACGCGTTTTAACCAAAATTTAAACGAAGTTGTGCAAAAACTACGTTTTTGTTTGCAATGTTTTGAGTTAAACAATTAAACAAAAAGTATGTTATACCGTACCGTACCGTACCAAAAACTACGTTTTAAACCAAAACCAAGTTGAACCAAAAACGTAGTTTTTGGTACGGTACGTTCAACTTGGTTTTGGTTTACGTACGCAAGGCTTTTTTATTTACATTTTTCGGGGTGAAAGTTCAGGTTTTATCTGACCTCTTTATTTAATTACTTCTGTTCAGATTATCGAAAAGCCGCTTTATATTTTAAATCAGTTTATAAAGAATACCGATCTCAATATGAAAATTAGCGATAATTTGTATAAAAGTTTTTTATTACAATCAAAAAAGAAAGTATCTGGTGAAATCTTTAAAGAACCTTTTTTGGATATTTTATTAACCGATTTAGAACAAAGCTCTTTTTCTTTAATCGTGCCTAATTTAAAAAAAAACGTTGCAAACAAAACTCTGTTTTCTTCCCAAAACAAAGTTTTTGTTAGATCCCGACTCGAACAAAAAAAATTATTGTTTTTTCAACATTTTTTGACAAGCTCTCTTTTTGACTTTGGGGGGATTAAATTAAAAACGAGTGATTATTTATTTACTTTTAAAAAATGGATAGATAAAGATCTCTCGGAAATTGAAGATATCTCTTTGATTTCTAATTCAAATACAAAAAAAAACAAAGAAGCTCAGCTTTTTAAGACGCCACAACAAAAATTAGGGAAACAAAACATAGAAAATAAAAATAAAACAAAGCTTTCTTCAAATATTCGTGAATTTTTATTAGAGATGGCTCTGAAAAAATCAAGAAAATCTAAATTATCTAATTCTTTACAAGAAATTAAGCCAATATCGTGTTTGCTACAAATTGGTGATTATGTAAATTCTGGAGATAGATTAGGGCATTTTTTCGGAACCCCGATTATTATAAGTGAATCTGGAAAAGTTTTAAAAATAAGCCAAACACAGGTAACTATTCAAAAAATGCAACCTGTTTTGTTTTATTCTCAAGCAGAAATTCATGTTAAAAGCAATGAATGGGTTAAAAGAGGTACACCCCTTTTAACATTAGCACATCAAACTTTAGTTACTGGTGATATTGTTCAAGGTATACCACGCATTGAACAACTTTTTGAAGCTTCAACCTCGTGCAAAAATGAAGCTGTTGCAACTTTCCCTGGAGCGGATTCACAAGATTTGAATTCAGATTATCTAGACGATTTTTCTATATCACCTGAAAACAAAATTTTGTTAAGAAAAAGAAAGAAAAAATCAAGTCTTGATAATTACTTTAAATCACAACAGACCTCTCATCTTTTACCTTTGAGTTCTTCTCTTACTGAAATACGTAATGAAAACGTATCTAGAGTAAATATAGATACGACTAAATTTGTTGAAGGAACAATAAAATCAAACAACATGTTTTTAGAAGGACAAAAAATTTCTATTACAGACCTTTATGAAAACGGAGAGAAGAGGTATGATTCTACTATGCGTTCTGTTACAGAGAATAAACCTTTATTTTTATATCAGACACTGCAATCACAGGTACGAGAAATTTTTAGAAAAAAATGGGATCAATTACCTTTACCTGCGGCAGTAAGACAAAGTTTAGAAGAGATTCAACAAACTATTGTAGAAAGTATACAAAAAGTATACATTTCTCAAGGCGTTCTTATTGCAGATAAACATATAGAAATAATTGTTAGACAAATGACGTCTAAAGCACAAGTATTTGATGGGGGTAGTACAGGTCTTTTAATTGATGAAATATTAAGCTTACAACAAATTGAAAATGCAAATATAAGCACCCCGGGGCAAAAAGCTCTTTATCTACCAGTTGTTATGGGTTTAACACAAGCTGCTTTAAGTTCTGACAGTTTTGTTTCTGCAGCTAGTTTTCAAGAAACTACTCGTGTTTTGAGTCGTGATGCTGTTGCTGGAAAAACAGATTTCTTACGTGGGCTAAAAGAGAAGGTTATTATTGGCGATTTAATTGATGCAGGTACTGGATTAGATGTTTTTTATATCTATTCTTTATTTTCCAAAACTATTTTTGAAAATAAATTTAGAGATATTTTAAATCGAAAGGTTACACATAAAACACTAAAAAAATTGGTTTTAACAGTTGTTAAGTGTTATCCTAATAACAAATAAAACCGTTACTACCGTACTACCGTACCAAAAACTACGTTTTAAACCAAAACTTCGTTATACCAAAAACATAGTTATACCAAAACGAAGTTGAACCAAAA
>CAIGRR010022897.1:0-12747 GCA_903798365.1 Fraxinus sp. 1973-6204
CCACAATATTTTATTATGTTTTTTCATTTTTCATTTTTGTTGAATTAGGAGTATATATAATTGTAAATTTATTGTGGTGTAGTTATTAAAATATATTTTAATTGTGGTGTGAATATAATGTGGTGTAGTAATTAAAATGTGTAGTGGTAATATAATTACCCTAAGATTAATTATTGATTGAGTATAAATTATTAATACCTAAATTACCCAGGAAAACAATATATAAAACTAAATGCCATATATGCATTAATCTGGCCCATTGTCACAATATATTATCAAAATTAGTGACACTAATTAATAAGCATTACCATCCATTTCATTAATCTTAACAACTTATATATTTCTTTAACTTTACCGACAGATGGCAAATTGGGTTAAATCACTTTCTCAGAAGAATCGTGCAAGAAGTAGTGCCAGAATTCCAAGTGTGCTTGAGGTAATTTGATGGAAAAGATGACCGTTAACAGTTCAATGATAAAATATCATGTGATATTATGTTACTTATTTGGCACTGTAGCATGGATCAGGCAAATTCTCCTCCTCTAGCCTGTTTCCAATGCCTTGTCCCAAATGGTAAATGCGATGGAGATGGGGAACATGGCCCCACCCTTGAATTCCTTGAATCCGTCCAAATATATTTTTATATTTCACGATTTAAATCGTATTTTAAAATTAAAAGAAATAATAATAATTAAATTGGACGGTTAAATAGGAATATTTTATTCCACACCTAACCTCGCATCTCGAAATCCCCAATAGGGCAGGACAGAAATGAAGGTCCCACCTCGCCCCGTTACTAGCCCTATGTATCAGTAGAATTATTTGTTGATTTAAGTGAATAATCCAACAATTGCAATGGTATCCAAAATATTTTAGAAAGCAAGTCAATTGGATACCACATCAATATGATAATTAACTTAAATTAACAAATAATTTCACTGATAAAATGAAATAATCAAGAAATGTATACATTGTTAAGGTTAATGAGATGGATATTAAAGGTTACTAACATGTTGAGATTAAAGTGAACAATTAATTTTAATTCAACATTTCATTGGATTCACAATTTTATCAACTTTACAATAACAAATTCCATAACACTTAATCAAAATTTGCTAAATTTTTTTATTAAAAACTTTGTCAAACAACTCCTAATTCTGTGTCACGCGTTGCCATCTTCACAAAGAATAAATATTGATGGGCACATGAACTGCCGTCTATATACCCATTCTATTCATTCAACCAAAACAATTTTAACATGACCGAACCATAAATGCATTTAGTAGTGTAGTAAGAATTTTACTGCTTGAACATAAAATAAAAATGTATATAATAGATTTCATAATATGATGTAGAAGGAAAAGATTAGATGAAAATGATGATTGTGTTTTAAACCAACAAATGGTAGAGTGTCGTATGACATTATGTAATCCATTATATAAATCTTGATATACATGTAACAAGATCAGTGTACTAAAGGGTGACTTTTCTTGAAAAATAATAACATAATTAATTACTATGTCACTTATGGAATTATTTTAAACTATTCAACTTTCTAGAAAATTAGGGTTTGTTCTCTTCGTGTTTCAGTTTTTTGTTTTGTTGGATTTTGTGTTTTTAGTATCCATTTTGAAATTTTTGAAAATGTGTGAATTCAATGTATACATTTCTTGGTTAAGTTGACTTTATATCTAGCTACACCAATCGATCATAACATTCAATTGTTAGACATTTAAAACACAATCGTCTCTTCCATCTGATCACCTCCATCCACGTACCTTTCGGCAATGCTTAGGACGTTTTATGCTGGCAAAGTGGCTTTTCCCATCCTACTTTTAACCAAAAATGCATATTAAATTCACAAAGCCTCCAAATGTCCCATCAGATCATTTTACACGTTGTCCCTACAGTTGCATCAAAGTGCTTAGAAGGATAAGACATAAGAGCTGGATCCATCTATACTTGCAATAGCCCTCGTTTAACATAACATATAATACATTGAATAAGTAAATGCACTTTGGCACTTGAAATATTCTCTCCTCAATAGATTATGAGAATGTAAGAGTCGGAGTTCACGCAGGAAAAATTGGATAACATATATATATAGGATTTACAATTTTATTCTGTTGCAACATTTTCTTGATTTCGAAGAGCCATAGATTTAAAAAGATGCTGGGAGAGGGTGAATGTGATTTCAGGTTTGAATCTCGTTAAGGCATATAATCAGTGAAGAGATAATTTCCTCATTGATTAGATTGTTAAGAGTCCGAAGATGAAATGAACATTGAACTAGTTACAAGGTGTATTAATACAAATCTCCAAATACATAAATACAGATCGAAGAGAATACACAAAAAAATCACCCCTAATCAAACCAATCAGCATCAGGATTTCTTCAATCTTAGGCTCAGTCAATTGTACCCTTCTGTGTCATCAAAGAGGTACCGAACAAACCCAAACTCCCATCGAAATCCAGATGCGAGTGGAGTTATTTCAATGGTCAGTAGAACTTACACCACACCAAATGATTTACTCATCAAGAGATCATACAGTCTCTCTTTCTCTCACTCAGAAAAAAGTTCAACTACACACAAGTAGAAGACGACACACGACAGAAAAAGAGAATGAAGAAGGGTTCAACTGAATACTCTAGACCAAGAGGCGCATCACCAAAGAATCATACAGTCTCTCTTTCTCTCACTCAGAAAAAAGTTCAACTACACACAAGTAGAAGACGACACACGACAGAAAAAGAGAATGAAGAAGGGTTCAACTGAATACTCTAGACCAAGAGGCGCATCACCAAAGGAAATTAACCTAATTCCCGTAAGGCAATAAGAAACATATCATTTATACTCACAGAATCAACTATTGATTTGAAATGAATCCAATGGACCAGAGCAATTGACACTCTCTCCATTCAAAATAACACTAAAAGCATGCTTTTGAGAATGCGAGTTATCGAGCTAGTTTTGGGATTGGGTTGTGAGCCATCTCGATGAGGTTATTGGGCAATTGTTAATTTGTCTGGGCCGAAAGGCAGAAAGGCCATTGTCATCATTGCCTAATATTGAACTGGCCTGGCATCACAACCCAACAAGGTATATGATGAAGTTCACCGAAGACTCCATCATTACCTAACCAAATTCAGCTTGGCACTATAACAAAAACAGTCTACGTTGCTGTAGCAAACGTTGTCGTAAGGTGGTGGTTTTTTTTTTTTTTTAAACAACAATTTATGCAAATAGATTGACAAAATTGAAAATACAATTTATGAACAAATTTTGAAATTGCATAAAAATTGATAATTTTAATACAAATTTTTGAAACCATACATTTGAACATTAGAATGTGATACAACACTTAAATAAAAAGGAGCTTCAAAATGAAATAAAATGGTAAGAGAAAAACTCAATCATAAACAGAACACGTAATCTACTCTCTTTTTTATTTTCAAATGCTTTCATGGTTGCAGCACGTTCTCCTTACCAAACAAAATAAGCTCTACCTCAGCAACCTTCTTCTCTTATTAAGTCTCTTCACCAAACAAAATAAATTGTACCTGCGGTTAAGAATGTGGAAATTTGAAATTTATTAGGCATATCTAACAATAGCTTCAATAGATTTTTATGTTGAATAACGACATACAATGGAGTGGAATTCCAATTAGAGATTAAAAATATGTTCCACATCATAATGACAAAGCTGCATGTAGTAAGGTATTTTCCAAGGTGTGCCAGTTAAGACGGTTTATGAGAGTAGTTTAAAGAGAAATAAAAATCTAAATGCTTTCTCTACTTGCAATTCTTTTGCGAACTTGAAATCGATTGAGTCCTCACTTAATGTACTTGACTTATTAGATTAACTCAATGCTTCCATTCCATGGGTCCACAATTACATGAAAAAAAATTCAGTTATGTTAAGCTTGTTTGCCCACAACTATAATAACAGTGTTGTTCTCATGATATCAATAACTTAAGTAATAAATGAACTATCTGTACAATACCAATCAGAGTATATTCAACTCTACCTTGCCTCAATTGAGCCGTTAAGCATTCCCACGTGATAATCCTTTCCTACTAAATGATTTACCCCGAGGCTAGAACCAACTTGATTCTGTAATATCAAAATGAGAGTTTGACATAATCTTCTGATCTTGTCTAGCTTAAGCACCTCAGTTGATCTAACCTTGTGTCACATATCAACTAATTATGTACTATACCATATACCTAGGACTAACTTGATTGTAACATATCAACTGACGAACGGTATAATCTAACCTTTTGGCTTTGTCCAGCTTAGTCACCAGCTTTCATCCTTTCTTACTGTACCACATACATAGGACCAGCTTCATTTCATAATATCTACTAACAAGAGTTTGATCTTCTGCTTGTGTCCCCCTCATTATCTAAAGACCATGAGCTGACTGAAATCCAAAACCATGACTCACCAGTCAACATCCTTGCCATGGTTCAACGGGTTCCTAGAGCCCAGTTTAGAGTAGGATTATAACTTGGCAGAATAAACTAAAACTATATCGCTTAAGATAAGAAGACAAGCTTCATGCATAGATGATGTTTCTATCACAATCTTTCTGCTTCTGGAATTCCTACGCATAAGTTTACGGGTTACCAACTATAGACTTTATAGAATTATAGTGTTTACTGAATGATGTTTTTCACATATCCACTGGGAGACAATATCTAACATTCCAAGCCAGCCAATATCCACAGACAAGTAACTATAGTGAGAGCAAATCAGGTAGCACTAAAGATTTTGCCAAGTAAAGATTTCAGTCCCAAGTTCTTACCAATAAGATGCAGAAGTATCAAGTCTTAGCTTCAAATGTCAAAACTCATAACATGGGTTACTGTCAAGTCTAAAAAACGTGCAATAGAAAAGGTAAAAGAGACGAACAATGGCAGATTTGATATAAAGAAATCTCTAGAAATTATTAGCTCATTTTTCATCACCACCATAAATTAAGCAAATGAAATTCACCAAGAAACACTAAATTCCAATGAACAAATTTAGTGTATTCAATTTCTATACACACCATTGGTTATTAGCTCATTCAGAGTTTATTTTCCATTTTCTCGACTACTCGGAAAAGGGAACGACAACTTTGTACTAACATCACAAAAACATACCTTGTCAACAGTGGTATTTTGCATGCACACAACATTTGCTATTCTAATATCACCGTTGATTAGTGGAAACATAAAGAAAAGACATCATGTTAGTGGAAAACTCAAAGAGATAATGCACTAACCAGAAATTGGTTATTAAAAACAACCCAAATTTCACTTTATACCAATATACGTAAGAAAAATTTAGCTTTATTGAATAATTTAGAGAGAGTATTATAATTTATAGGACCAAAGAAATTTGACTAACTATATCCCCAAGTTTACTTAAATTTTACCTAAAAAACTTGACAGAAACAAAAAATGTATATGTACACACGAGAATTTCTACACACTCTTATAAGCAACAATATATATACCTGAAGATTGTGTTGTTTGATGTAAGCCCAAATCTCTTTAAGAGCTTGAGTGCGGGAAATTTCAGTGACGCCACCAAGGAACGCCTGCATTCCGGCGAGCACTAGCAGAAAAAAATCGATGCCTATTCCCCTACTAATAAGCTTGAGGATACACCCAAAGAAATTGCCATTGGAACTAAGCTCGAATTTGTGGAAATGGAGCAGCCTCATCGCTGTCGAAAAAGGGAGAAATGATTTGAGGGTTTACACGGTTTATAACATAGGGCTTAGTATTGGCTCGGGTTTTTGGGCTTCAATTTGAACCCATCTATTAAAATAAAAATAAAAAAAGGTTTTTTGTAACACTTAACCAACGTTGCAAAAAGTAAACTTTTTTGCAAAAATTAGCAAACGTTGCAAAAGGTAAGACGTTCTCGCAACGTTTGTCAAACGTTGCGAAAAATCTGCTTTGCAACATTTGTCATATTTAGCAACGTTTATCAAACGTTGCGAAAGTCTTACCTTTCACAACGTTTGTGTAAGAGTTTTCGCAACGTTTGATAAACGTGGCTAAAGATGACTTTTAGTAATGTTTATCAAATGTAGCGAAAAGTCTTACCTTTCGACGTTTCGCAACGTTTGACAAATGTTGCTAAAAGTAAAACCTCCCGCAATATTCAATAAACGTTACCAAAACTCATTTATACTAATCAATGGCAATATTCACTTACTAAAATGTTGTCAAAAGACCATTTTAGCAATATTTATCAACAAATGTTGCCGCTTTAGTGNCAACACTCAATAAACGTTGCGAAAAGTAGTCTACCGCAACATTTTTTCTAAAAAAACGTTGCCAAAACTCATTTATATTAACCAATGACAACATTCACTTACTAAAATGTTGTCAAAAGACCATTTTAGCAATATTTATCAACAAATGTTGCCGCTTTAGTGTTGCGAATGATTATTTTTGTTGTAGTGTGAGATTGACATAAGAATTGGTCAATGTCTAACTTTTGAGAACCATATGTACGAGCGAATTAAGATACATGGTTATTGTTATGATACTGGTACTAATCTTTTAATTCTTGACAATATCAAATTTTTAGGTAGAGGAATCATGAGCGTTGTTTATTTTATTCAAGATTGGCTGCTAGGACTGGTTGCCTTCAATGAATTTGTTTAAGAAAATGATAGATATGTAAATTATGTGGAAGTTGGCGATTCTATTGGTTTTTTGGTACATTTTCCCAATATCGAAGAGCATGTGGAGTTGCTACCATTCAGAAAATATGTAGAGATAAAGGTGGTGATGGATTTGGTTAGCTTGATTTGTTGAGTATTACAACATTTTGGTGGGTTGAAGAAATCGACAGGATTAATATGGTTGAGGAAGCTGGCGTTATTCTATTTTAAATTCGCTCGATTTTCTTCTACAAGATATGGCTTATACGATTAGTTTGCTATTATTCTTCCAGTGAATTTGTCAAGCAGATTACAGCAGTTATGAGCAATGAATGAGACCACAAAATTTTTTTTGGGGCGAATACTCTCCAACCCAAGGTTAATGGTCAGTTTTAATGCTTGTTACGAGTCTAATTAATATGTAAGTTTTAGTTAGGCTTGCATTAGGACTTTGTGTAAGAGCAACAAACAATGATCTTCGAGGGTTGGTTTTTTGTTACCAGTATTTTTGGCCCTTTTCTTGATTGTTCATCTTGAATATACATCTTGAATCGCTTGGTGCCTTTCTTTGTTCGTTCCCACGCACAATCCATATCTCCACGTGGGCCACATCCAGCCGGTGCACCATATCATCATGGATCATGCTTGATCAATACAATTTTCCTCAAATGATGACCTTCAACTTATCGTCTCTCAACTAGTAAGATCACATATTCTGTCAGTATTTGCATCATCTCTACTGTGCCAATGTTACATTACCATGAAGGCTCCAACACCACGAGACTTCGTATTCCATATTTAGGTTGGGAACCACACTAGTTTGATAAACGTTGGGTGATTCTTCTCGTACATTTATATACTGAGTTTGAGACTTGTACGCATGTTGGAAATTGTAGTTCAATCTCTAAGGTTAACATAGTGGAGTACTTCAATCCCGTATAAACAACAACCTTGAGGAAATGGAAAAAAACTTTGTTGCACACCGTAGAAGTTCATCATGTAGAAAGATACCACAGGAAAGCACGAGGAAATGAATTGGGTTGAGTGGGAGAATTTAAGTTAAGCTACCACAAATGACAGTATAGTGGATTAGGCCTAGGTTAAGAATCATAAGATGCAGGGGTAGAGATACAGAATACAAGATTCATTCAATTTTGAGCTCAAGCTATCCACTAAAATGTGTAGAACATATAAATTTCATTTAAACTCTGCATAAAATTGTGTTTCCTGAAAAATAGATAATATTATATACCCCAAGAATTATAAAGAATGTTCTTTTACTTTTTTGCATGATGCCCAAGTAGACGTATTCTCAACTTGACGGCTTCAGATGTGACTTAAAACTAAAAAAAAACTTGATGGCTTATGGGATTCTGCTATTCACACAAAAGGAACGTATAAAGATCCTCAACAGTAAGAAATAAATTCAGATCGACTAATTAAAAAAAACTCTGAAGTATCATTGCATTTTTCACCATCGTCTACACCTAAAACCACATGAATTGGATTTCAGAAATTCATTTATTTTCTATTCAAGGAATTGATCTGGGGTTCTATGAAAGTTAGAATCATTCTTCAAATTCTTTTGAAGTTAGAAGACCTTTTCATTGGACTTGTCCTTTCGGGAGCTTGAATTTCGAATTCGGTTTTAAAAATTATTTTTTTGGGAGTCATGGAAATCGCCATGAATTCTTTGCGCTTTTCATGCTTACGATCCCTCATAAATTTCTTGTCACAAGCATAACTCTACAAATAACTTCCATGCCTTACAATCTGGATCATAAAGGCGTGTATGACCAACTCTTCAAAAGAATGGGGTGAGTTTGGCTAAAGATTACTAAAGTAATTCCCAGTGCATACCATACACACGCACGTAGCTGGAGGATGCCTCACTGATGTGCTATTTGCATTGAAAACAAGATTGCTTGAAGTTCAATATAATCTACAGCAGCTTCATCCTTTCCGTGCGTTTTCCTGTCATGCTTTTGAAAAGGCTGACCGTTCCCTTGGTACTACTATAAATGCGTCAGAAACTCGTGCTCAGTTTGAATCCATATGTCAATTGATCTAAGACAAACCAGCATGTCGTTTAAACATTACGCCTTTGAGTGTGCATAAAAGCTACTTTACCACATTGTCATTGTATATGTCAACATTATTGGTATCCTTTATCTTGCAGTGATAACTGAAATGAACTATATACCCTTCAAGAGATTTCCTTTATTCGCCATTGGACTTTGTTGTTGGAAAACCCTCGTACCCCTTGTTGAACTAGTACGGCTCGCACCTTTACAGGCCAAAAACTGAATCTACTCTATTTCATATTTTACTGCCATTATAACAAAGATTACAAGAAAACTAAGAGTCCACATGATTGAGCTTTAGGTCAAATATGAAGAGACAAAGAACACAAATTTATGTGGTTCAGTCGTCATTAATCTACATTCACACATAGCCACGGGCGGATTTGGGGGTCTAAGCCTGCCGTCCAACTTCATTTTTCCTTTAACAAAAAAATTGTTAAAAAGAATTTTTTGGAATTTTTTTCTTTTACATATTGGTTCAACTTAAAAGATTTTTCAGTCAAGTCCGATCCTGCCGAGAAGAAGATTTCACTATTAACCAAAATGTGAGAATACAAGTAATGAAACCCCATATTCCGAACACTCCAAAACATACACCAAGCAAGATTAAGAAAAGCTCAAAGTCTCACTAAAAGAAAGCTATCTCTAAGTCTAGTTTGGCTAATGTTTATAACCTATTTATAATCAATCAAATCACTTTTTATCCACAAATTTTATAGGTTCCTCGAGTAGTATCCACTTATCCAAACACTCAACTCAAAAAAATTAAAAAGTGAACTGTTTAAAATTCAAATATGGATGGGAACATAAACTCAAGAGCTCCTTTTATAGTATGTGGGACAAGAAAGAATCCTATTACATGTAGGATAGATAAATTGTTCAAAGCCACTGGGAGAGAAGAAAACTCTAATCCTATTCTACTATGTATATGTATATTATATGTACAGGCAGGTTGTGGGAAGACGGTGAAAACTCAAATCATATTTTGTAGGAAGTGCCCATAAGAAAATTAAAAGAAGCAAAGGAAAAAGATACATTTTAGGTCAAAAATTGAAGATATATATCAGTCAAGAAACTTGAGAAAATTTTATCTTCCTCAATTTCCTATAATAGGCCTTTGAATAAGATGGTTACCAGAATCGAGTGCTGACTTTCCCAGAATGTGAGATTTCCCAAGAAAAGAGTAGTAATAACAGAGTGTTCAAATCAGTTTGCATCAGAAGTGTACATTTAGTTTAATCTGAATAAAATTAACTTACAATACACAGCACTAAGAAAACTGTAATTGAACAAAAAGAAAGATAAATAATGAACTGAATTTCAATGTTCAAACTTAATAATACATGCATGCGGACCTAATTAAGAAATTATTGGCTTAATTTTAAATTTTCCATACACTTTCTATGACTTGCTGTCTTCACTTAATGATTAGTAAGGGTGTAAAAGAATTTAAATTAAGAGAAAGATGATAGCACAATCTCAAGATTGGTAGCCCTAACGTATAATTAGATAGAGAATTAATGAACTAAAATTTGAAAATTCTTCTTATTGAGATTCTATAGAACCGTTCCCTTAAAAAAAAAATGGATTATCGATATGAATTTTCACTTCTGCATTTGTTTCTTTAATTTCACATGCTCTTGCACATGAGAACAAGAAACAGAAAGAAAGAGAGATAATCAGAAAACAAACTTGTATTCTTCTTTTCTTATATATTTTTAACCAAAATTAAGAAGGAAAATATTCATAATTCTTGTTCAAATACGAAGTAATTAAGGCTATCTGTAAACTCACACGGATATATGTACGCTATATATTAAACTGGATTTATTACCAATAAATGAATATTTGATTATGAATCATGCCCGTGGCCAAGACGAAGCTCCAAATCTACTTCATTTTCCTTCGCGTTTACGTTTTCGTTCTTTCCATCTCTACTAGGTGGGGGACCGATCCTCAGACTGAAGTTTTCATCCTTATGATCATCGAAAAATATAATATTTTCTTGTGGCAAATTGTTCTGATGAAGATCATCATGAGACGACAAAGTAGAGTTTGATGATGGCAAGCAGACTTGATAGTTCCTCACAGCCGTAAGATAATCTCTATCACTGGATGGAACTGGAGGGAAAAATCTTGAATCTAAGAAATCTTCATTGTCATATTTATTCTGAATTGAAGATCCCTCCTGTTTTTTCGGCTTCGCTTTGGCTTTATCTTTCCTGTGTATATTCATGTGCCCTCCTAAAGCTTGCGCGTTTGTGAAGCCGCGCTTGCAGAAATTGCACTCGTATGATCTTCCAACACCTGCGTTGTCATCGTCGTTGGTTTTCTCCTTCTGATGATCACTTACTTGGCCTGAATTTGTGTCGGAACTCATATGCTTTTCGGGCTCCATCTCCGACAAATTTTTCTTCCAGAAAGTCTCCCTAGGAGGTTGAAAATTACAAGAACAAAGTCCTCTACAGTGGAAATTATAATATGACGTTTGAAGAGAAAGGGGTGGACAACAATCAGCCTTATATTGTCTGTATTTTATTTGAATTTTGTGATTTCTTTTTTCCTCAAGCCGGCTTGGATACGTGCTGTATCTTGTCAAACAAAATGTCTACAGGGCATTACTTAGGGGGTGTTTGGTGGTGATTAAATTAGATTTTTAGTAGATTGTGATGGAAGTTTTTGAAATGTGTGGTTGAAAAGTTGTGCGATCCATAAAAAATGTGGTTAATATTGATTGTTTGACTTTGACTTAGATTAAAATTAGATTTTAATCCAAACCAAACAGGCTCCTAGTCTCCATATATATTGGTAAAAATAGAAAGTACTGTCATTAGAATTGTTTTGTTTCTATTTAATTGTACAACAAAACCTGTTCTAGATAATCTTGATTGTGACCTCAATACATTCATTAAATTCATTACTTATTGGTCAAGGTCATAGGATTAAAATTAGGTTTCTACATGCAGTATGGTTCAAAGGTAGAGTTATACAAGTTCAATTCTTAATAATTGCTTTTGAATCGTGAAAAGAGATCAAATTAATGTATGTGATTCGACCGTTGATATTTCACACGCGACTATAAATGTAACAACACCACCAAATTCCGGGACAATTTAATGTTTTATTTATTATGTTAATTTATTTAATTAGGGTTTAGAGGGTTAGATACAATTTTTATTAGAGTCGTGGGCAAGGGTGTTCGTTTTTTGGCTTGCTTTGAATTGAACAAAGACACTATTTGAGATATTTTCATTGGAATCAATATTTGTTGACCTCAAATTCTCAACTCTTCGTAGAATCAAGAAACTTTCACGTAATAGAGCATATACAGTAGGATTGCTTATCGAATTTTCGTTATGCAACACATTGTCCCCGTGCTTAATGTCTTATTCTAAGTATTATCTGTATCTAGAACATATACATCAAGAAATAAAAATTTATTCAACAGTGGTAAATTATTCCATAAAATATTCGAAAAGAATGAATTAATGTAGCACGAAGTATTTCACATAAAACACATGTCTTCATGTGTGTAAAATTGTTTAGCTGTTTCCTTTCGGACAGAACAGACGGCCGAGGTTACGCGTTATTAATGGAGGCTGCTAACTGTACTTAGTTTGACTTTCTTAATTTGGATGATATCAGTACAAGAAGACGGCCATTGACAGAGATTACAACATGCATTTGAAACTGTAACGGACAAATTGAAGTACGACATCAATGAAAATAACACAAGTGGCTTTTATAGATTAGTGTTTCCAGTGGGTACAGTTCATTCCCAGTTGGATATGAGCGTGAACATTAACATGAATATGAACATTCTACTTGACGAAATCTGTGTTGTTTTCAACGATGTTTTGTGTCCAACCTTATTAATTATTATTATTATTTTTTTTTTAGTACCCAGGTACCCCAGCTTAGCCAGACTAATTTCCTGGATCATCAGCCACCTGCCCCTCAGTAATTGACGGAGGTAAACCGCGGGTTATGTCC
>CAIGRR010022981.1:0-11991 GCA_903798365.1 Fraxinus sp. 1973-6204
ATTTAATAATATATTATTCCATAAATAAAAATTGGAAAAACCTGATTTTTGAAATTTTGGAACTTGTTTTTGTATTTTTGAAATGGTGTAAAGAAAAAGCATAAGATATGTATTGTTCCCATTGATAATAGTTGGATAACTTGGATTAAGAATTAGGAATATAATGGATGGGTTATATGATTTTCATTTGAACAAACAATGTAGCAGCCTCATTGGATTCGGCCTATTTGGGCCTATGTTAAAAACAAGAGGCCCAATCCCAATCAACTAACCGTGGCTGTCATATTCTTTCCTTTTTTTCTACCTACAGCTACGGGTGTGATTGAAGCTTGGTTGATCCTAAAAGTAACTGTAAATTTCGACAAAGCCAGCACACGCTGTCGCGCCCTCTCGCCGGATGCTGGCTGATCCTAAAAGCAACTGTAAATTGCGTCGCATAGGCTTATCATAGGTATGCCTTTGATGGTGTATGAGCTCATCATACTTAAAATAATAATTTATGAACTTGTCATAATTAATTAATTTGATGGAGATATGGGCCCGTCATATATTAACCATTGATGAAGACGCGTATGAGCTCGTTATACCTGAATAATAATTTATGAACTTGTTATAATTAATTAATTTAATGGGGATATGGGCTCGCCATATATTAACCCTTGATGGAGATGCGTATGAGCTCGTCATACTTGAACAATAATTTATAAACTTGTCATAATTAATTAATTTGATGGAGATATAGGCTCGCCACATATTAATCGTCGATGGAGACGTATATGAGCTCTTCATACTTGATCAATAATTTATGAACTTGTCATAATTAATTAATTTGATGAAGATATGGGATCACCATATATTATCTGTTGATGGAGACGCGTATGAGCTCGTCATACTTAATAAACTACAAAGGAGAATTTTTATTGATCATAAACGGTGCGTACACAAAACGGGATCTTACTGATAATACATTTCGGAGGTGCTTCACATTCCATGGGTGGGGTTGCATCTTCCTATCAAGATTTTCAATTAAGAAGGTCTCAGGCCTTACCTCACATACGATACAACAAGGGCCCTCCCAATTTGGGCCCAATGTGCTTCCCTGGCTCTTTTGAAGACAGAAACATCCTCCTAAGTACTAAATCGCCTATTCGAAAAGATTTGCATTTAACTTTACTATTGTAGTACCGTACCATTTTCCTCTGGTAGATAGTTAACTTAACATGTGACGCCTTTCTTTTTTCATCGAAAAAGTCAAGCTCACAATGCCTTATCTCTTCATTAGAAATCTCGTTAAACTGTAAGCGTCGAGTCGACGGCAAACCCACTTCAACTGGGCTCATCGCCTCTGCCTCGTAATGCCATGAAAAAAGGCAGTTGTCGTTCGGCTGGTAGTACGCATTGCCCAGTATTTGGGGGAGCTCGTCCACCTAGGCCCCCTTTGATTCATCCAGCTTCTTCTTCACGAGGTGTTTTATAGTTTTGTTGACCGTTTCAACTTGACCGTTTGCCTGAGGGTGAAGAGGGGAGGAGAAGTGATTTTTGATACCCAGCTCGTCATAGAGGTCTTGGAGTTTCTTGTTGTCGAATTGTCGACAATTTTTCGTGACTATTAAGTTGGGAATTCTGAATCGACATATGATGTTTTTCCATAGGAATTTTGAAGTGTGCACCTCAGTGATTTTGGCTAGAGGCTTGGCCTCGACCCACTTCGTGAAATAATCAATGGCAACAATTGTGTAATTTGAGCCTCCCTTCCCTTTTGGCATAGGTCCTATCAGATCGACCCCCCATTTTGCGATGGGCTACAGACTGGATACTGCTATTAGTTCTTGGTATGGTTGCCTCAAACAGAGGAGAAACGCTGACATTTGTTAGACTTTTTAACAAACTGGATGGCATCTCTCTTCAAGGTTGGCCAATAGTAGCGTTGCCTTAACACTTTATGGGCCAGTGCTAGGCCTCATGTATGGTCGCCACACATCCTTTCGTGGATTTCTCTCAACACGTAATCAACCTCGTCTCCTCCTGTGCACCTCAGGAGGGACGATGAAAACCCTCTTTTGTATAGGATTTCGTCATTGAGCACGTAATGGGCAGCCTTGCGCCTGAGTTTACAGGCCTCTTCTTTATCCCCCGGTAAGGTGTGATCCTGGAGATACTCTATGATTGGTCGTATCCAATGTGGGGTTTCTCCGATCCACATCACCTCTTCCGTTTTAATTGTGGAGGGCCTAGAGAGGTACTCCACAGGCACAAATTTCAGCAACTCTGAGTCTTTACTGCTTGCCAACTTTAATAGGGTATTTGCATGTAGGTTTTCAGCCCTTCAGACTTGGGTCAACTCGAACTTGTCAAAGTAAGGAATCAGTTCTGTTACCTATTTCAGGTATGTAGACATGCATTTGTCTTCTACAAAATTGCTATTAACTTGGCTTACAACGAGCTGTGAATCACTTCGAAAAACATGAGACCCGCCAAGAGCGCCTCGTATTCAGCAGCACTGTTGAAAGTTTTAAAACTGAACCGCACTGCACATTTGAGCTTGTGGCCCTCTGGGCTTTCTAATAGAACTCCTGCTCCCAAACCAATTTCTCCAGCATACCCATCTACAAAAAGTGTCCATGTTGGAGGGTATGTTAGTTCCATTTCAATGTTGAGGTTTGGTGTCTCTGTGAACTCGACGATAAAATCTACCACTGCTTGTCCCTTTATTGTAGTCCTGGGTTAGTATGTGATGTCGAAATCACTCAATTCTATGGCCCATTTCATAAATCTCCTAGATGCGTCAGGTTTTTGGAGCACTTGTTTAAAGGAAAGGCTCGTCAGAATTCGTATATTGTGGGCTTGGAAGTAAGGCCTTAGTTTTCTTGAAGCGATTGTGAGGGACAAGGCAAGTTTTTCCATATTTGTCTAACTGTCTCTGCTGGTAGAAGGGCTTTGCTAACATAGTATATTGGCAGCTGGACGTTACCCTCCTCCCGCATAAGTACCGAACTGCATCGGCACTCACGGCCAAGTATAATAGCAAAGTTTCCCCTTCTCAAAGGAGGAGGGCTTGCCCTAGGTGCTTCTTCAGCGCTTGGAACGCATCTTCACATTCTTCACTCTAGTGGAATCTTTTTCCTCCCTTTAGGACTTTGAAGAAAGGGAGGCACCTATCAATTGCCTTAGAGATGAACCAGTCAATACCGCGAGATGTCCTGTTAAACATTATACTTCTTTTAGCTTACTGGGAGACTTTATGTTCAGCAAGGCTTTAATTTTCTCGGGATTCGCCTCAATATCTCGCTGGTTCACCATATAGTCTAGACATTTCCTAGAAGTAACTTCGAAGTCACACTTTAACGGGTTCAGTTTCATGCAGTACTTCCTTAGGATGTCGAAAGTGGCTTGTAAGTGCTCCACATGGTCCACTGACCTGAGGCTTTTTACCAGCATGTCATCGACATACACTTCCATTATTTTGCCCAATAAATCAGAGAACATCCTATTGACTGGCCATTGATAAGTCGCCCTAGCATTCTTCAAACCAAAAGGCAAAACTTTGTAACAATATAATCATCGGTCCGTGATAAAAGAGGTGTGCTCCTCATCAACATGGTGCATGGGAATCTAGTTATACCTTGAGTAAGCATCCATGAAGCTTAGCAATTCGTGACATGCGGTGGAATCAACTAATTGATGGTCAATCCTTGGGAGCAGGAAGCTATCATTTGAACATGCCTGGTTGAGGTTGGAGAAATCTATGCAAACACTCCATTTACCATTAGTCTTCTTTACTAGCATTGGGTTAGATATCCACTTTGGGTATGCTGCTTCCATGATGAATCCATTGGATATAAGCCTCTGCACTTCTTCTTTCAGTGCGACATACTGCTCCGGATTCAAGGCTCTTCTTTTTTATCTGTGAGGAGTGAACTTCAGATCCGCGTTGAGTCGAGGCAGCTGATTTTAGATCATTACCCACCATGTCTTCATGTTTCCATGCAAACACATCTTGGCTATCAAGTCGGAAACTTTTGAACTTGGCTTTCACTTCCGATTCGAGCTCTTTTCCAATTTGTAGTGACTTTGTTGGGTCATTCGGGTCTACAGAGAGAGGCTCCAATTTTTCCACTGGGATCGCCTGTGAGTTAGATTCTGTGACCCATGGATCCAATCTACTTCGATGACCCCTTCTTCAGGGGCGTCTATCATGTTGATGTCTTCTCTTTGTTCGGGGGTTAGACCTTCTTCAGGCGCATCAATCATTTCAATGTCTGATAGAACCATGTAAACGTTCCTGGGTTCCGACTTCCTCAGAGAGCTAAGGTAGCACTCTCTTGAACCATTTGATCACCTCGCACTATGACGATTCCTTCCTTTGTAGGCAATTTCATGCAGAGGTGGTATACAGATGTTACTGCCTCTAATTCCTTCAGGGCAGGTCATCCTAGAACTCCGTGATAGGTGGAGCAGTGGTCTACTATCAAGAATTCCATGAAATGTTGGGCTTTGAACAGGAACTCCCCCATTTTTACCGCTAAAGTAATTCTTCCTCTAGGTATGATGCTATCTCCAGTAAATTCGTATAGATGGACAGCCATGGGGACGAGCTCTTGGTCGAAAGTGGTCCCAAAGAGGATGTTAACAGTGCTACCATTATCAACTAGCATGCGATTTAAACCATTTCTAGCCACAACAGCTCGCACCACCAACGCATCGTAGCGTCCTCCTGGGATAAGGTGATTGGTGGGGTGTTTCCAGCACTCCTACCGGTGAGGTTGATGAGGTAACTCATCAACGGGGGCCTTTTGCTTCCCTTCTATAATTCCTCAGAGCATTCTTGAATTTCCTCATATATGCGGACCGGTAATTATGGTGTTAATTTCTATGATGGGTGCGCTGTCAATGTTGGCTGGAGGCTCTCTTCTGGGCCTCTGACCCCTTGTCCTATTTCTATCTTCCTCGTGTTCCCTCCAGGGTGACTCGTTTCAGCGGTTCCTCCTTTCTTCGTTGTAACGATGTCCTTACCTAAACGAAGGGGCATTGGTTTTCCTACGATAGATATTTATATCGTCAGCAGAAATGCGACAGGCTCTACATGATATAGCCTAGACAGGCAGTTCTCAGTGCTGTGGCCATTAGTTCGGTGGTACGTGTAGTATTGCCTATCTCTAGGCTCTCTTCCTCTTCCTCTGGACAAGTTTGGCTACCTATAGGTATTTGGTCCAACCTCTTCATACGCCAAAGAAGGCACAGAGTTTAACATGGAAGTAGCCAGTGTTTGCCCCGATGTGGGGGCTATGGTGTGTCCTGCTCCATTGTTGGTCCACCACATGGAATACATGACCTCTTCGTTGTCTCTGGGGTAATAGGGGCCCCATTGAGGTTCGATTTCGGTGATCAATCAACTCCTCATTGACGATTTCACTCCTCATCATTTCCACTAAGGCATCGTATGTGGTAGGATTCTTGTTTCGCACATCCCTACAAAATAGGGTATTCATGTTGAGGCCTCCTCTTAATGCGGAAAGGGCTTTTCTATCAATAACCTGCTTACAGTAACTCATTTCGTCCGTAAAGAAAGCCAGGTAACTTTTTAGAGTTTCTCCTGCTTGCTGCCTCATGTCCTGTAACCTCTGGATAGGGGCTTCTCCCTTTGGTTTAGAAAAGCCTTCTTTAGATCTGGCCAACTTCTGATACTGCCAGCTGGGATACGACTATACCAGATTTCAGCAGCCCCTATTAGCGTGAGGTGGAAAGCTCAACATTTCAGTGCTGGTGAGGCTCCTCGCAGAGACATTTGAGTTTTATAGTTGTTGAGGTATTTTGTAGGGTCATCCCTTCCTTCGTACTTAGGTATCTTTAGTGGCACAAAGTGGCTGGAGACTGGGGCCGTCCTTAGGTCCTGGGAGAATGGCAAACTTTCATCATCGTCATCCAGCTCGAAAGACCTGCAGGGACCGTCAGAATTGTCCTCCTCTACTTGATAACGAGGCTGTGATGTTCCCACCTGGTTTCTCGCGTTTACTGCGTCTTTTCTTTCACGTCTATTTCTAGGTGGGGGTGGCATTCCTTGGGACTCGTACCCCCGTTGTTGCCCTCATTCTTCTTGATTTGGGGAGGTAGTTGAGGCCTATTTCTAGGTATTGTAGGTCCAATCCTATCAAAGCTGACGGTCCTTTGAGGCTCGTGTTCTTAGGAAAATTCTAGGGAAAAATTCTCTTCCATATGGGCATCACCACCATGGTGACTCGTGACATAGTTGATAGAAGTGTCAACTCCTACCTCTCTTTCCACTGAGTTGTGTGTTCTGTACATTTGTGGATACGCCGATGTATCATTTTCTTCACTCTCCTAGTGAAAAGCCATGTGCTGAGGCGCTTGGGACCCAGTTCGTTGCTGCATTTGCATTAGCAACTGCTGCATGACAGCATTTTGTTGGGCCATGTTTATCATGTTGGCGGCCATCTCTCCAACTTCCCGTGCCAGACGTGTAGTTGTGCCGCCTCTTCTATAGCGATGGTGGGGGCGGCGCATGTTTACATTCGTACGGAAAACCTCTTCATCAGAGGCGTCCTATCGCCTATTCCCACCATACATCCCTAGTGACTTGAACTCATCGAGTTTCTTAGATCGCCTTTTCACAATGGTTCTTTGTTCAAGAACCAAAACCTTTCTTTAAGGTTTTTTCACCCACAGCTTTTACCACTAGGATATACATGGTTATGGTATCAAAGTTTCTTATAAACGGTGCCAATCTGTTGATCCTAAAAATGGCTTGACACGTGGCCAACAGAAAATAAGATGTTCACGTCCTCGTAATCCAAGCCACAATATACTCAAGTCGAATTGCTAATTATGTTGATGAGTTAATGAAGATGATGAGTCAAAGTGTGTAACAATCGGTAATGTGGTTATTTTCTTTGTGTAAACTTGCATTAACCATTAACGTGCAGGGTGCGGGTTTTTATAGGGAACCTTGAGTGACCGGGGTCCGTCTGATGGTGGTAGATCCAACTGCCCATGTTGGTATCAATCAAAATCAATCGATCAATCAAGTCATTAATACTGGGATCTCTATATCTTATTGACGTGCTAGGGATTTAACTGCATAGGTATGCAGAGGCGGCATTAGCAGTGTGTTGTCATGTCAATAATTTCATAAAGTATGTGGTTGGTTGGCTAGCCGCCTACTGGGACCCTTGCAAAAGGGGATCGGATGAGCAGCCATTGGGCTAAGTTCACCTCGGCGTGTATAGAATCGGGTCGTCACGCTACGTGAGCTTTGTTAGTTTGCCACGAGGTACATTTATTTTACGATTATTTATATGAGTAACAATAATAATAATAATAATAATAATAATAATAATAATAATAATAAGACTCCTCTTAGTCACGCTGTCTCTTATTTAGTTCTATTTGATGGAGATTAAAATCGTATTTTTAGTAGATCACATAAAATGTATAGTTAAAATTAATTGTTTGACTTGATTTAAATTAAAATTTTGATTTTGATTGGTATCAAACACATGCTTATTATACTTATTCTTAAGATTGGACAAAACTCTTGAACCGAACCGACTGAATCGAATCCGAACCAAATTGAGCAATTTTTTTAAAAATTGTATTTGAATCGAGAACCGACGAGTTTGGTTCGATTCTCGATTCTAGACCAAGAACCGAAAAATTGAATATTCCTAATTTTTTTTTTAATAAATCAAATTATTTTATTTTTTTCTAAATTAATTTTCTAACTAATTAATTTCACTCAAACATAAAATATGATTTTTCTATTTCTAGTTTTCAGTCCAAGTCCAATTAATCAAGTTGACCTAAATTTTACTTAAATCTCTTATTCTACTGTAGTGTCATTTTTGTCTGGAGAAATCGAATTGGAAGCATCTCTTTATTATAGTAAGCTCGCTACCTTCCTTTTTATGTAATTTTAACTGCCAAATCAACGAAAACACAATAAGAGAGGCGCAGAAGATAGCACGGGATTGGACTACGTTATTTTGTAAGATCTAAAATTGAACATATAATTAGTTCGATTGTTGTAACGTGGTTGTAAATATAAAAAGGTTTAATGAGAACATAACCGAACCGAACCCGAACGGTTCCATAATTAAATTTGGATCTGACGATTCCATTTATTAATACTCGAAAATTCAGATTTGGTTCTCGAACCGAATCAAACTATGTCCAACCCTACTTATTCTATTTTATTCATGAATTTATTGTTTTCACATTTGGCAGCATCTTATTTTCATTTATTTTAGTCCTCCTTCCGTTATTGTGCAGTATGTGTTCATCAATGCTATCAGCTTTCCTTTTTATTGAAAATAGCTATTGGTTTGGCTCTCCGAGTCAATAAACCAATTTTTCAAAAATCGACTAAAAGAAATTTTAAAAATCATTCACGTTTGGCCCCCCGTTAAACTTATACTTCCTCCGTCCATTTATATGGGTCGGTGTTGTTTTTCATACGGATTAAGAAAACTTATTTAATATTATTGAAAAAGTAATTTTTGTCAATTTTTTTTTTGGTAATTTACCCATATTTAATTATCAACAACTAGTAGTAAATTGTAGGCCTGTGCAAAAAAATTGATCCGATCAATTTGGTTTGGATTGGTTTGATATAGTCAATTGGTTTAATTTGATTTGATTTTAAACAAAATCGTGGTGAGTCGATTCAACCATGATTTAAACCCTCAAACTGCGGGTTAATTGATCCAACTGACTTACACATATTTCATTTTTTTTTCTTTTCTTTTTCAAAAAAAAAAAAGAAAAAAGAAAAGTCAAAATCAATTAATTATATTCTCCCAAAAGTGGAGGTGTCCAAGTGGCATCTTTGAGTAGTCTTGTTGAATTCTATATAAAGACTTTGTTTTATGAAGACGCTTTCAAAGAAACATTGATATTATTTTACGTACTTTATAAACATTGTCTTCTATTTCGATTGGGAGGCTTTGTTTTTAGTTAATTTTTTATATATAGCTTGTTTTACTTGTAATGAGTTCGTCTTCTTAAAATGTATGTTAAGATAATGATTATGGACCTATGGTTATATATTAGTTACAATTTTTAATCTTTTTAATTAAATGTTATGTTCTAATTCGTTAATTACATCTTACATGTTGTGAAAATGAAGGTTGATTTAATGATTAATTTCCATTCTTTGAAAATTGAAATTCTAAAGTTGTTTTCAACTGTTATAGGTTGTAACTCAAATGAAAAAAAAAAATGTATAAATAATAATAAAAAAAAAGGTTATATGTACTCTAAGTGAGTTCAAAACTCGAGACAATTTCTTTTTATTTTTATTTTTTAAAAAATTCAATTTGGAAAAAGCTCAAACCGACTAATCAAACCAAACCAAACCGATTTGATTTGGATTTGTTTGATTAAGAGATAGATTGAGTCAATTTTGGTTGAAATTCACGCAAACCAACTAATTTGATTTTGGTTTCAGGTTGTGGTCGAAACTAACCCAAACCAAATCACGCTCAAGCCTAGGTTATAACTCAGCAAATTAAATAAGAGTATATTAATAAACAAATAAAACAAAACAGTTTCAATAAAGAAACAATGTCATATAATTAGGACAATAAAATAAGGAAATACAACTTATATAAATGGGACGAAGAGAATAATACATTTTTCTCTCTACTTTTTAATCACTCATTATCCAAGAAAATAATATTACACATAAATAAATAAAAATTCATTATTTTTCAACCATACATTTTCTAAAAAAATACTATTCTAAAAATTATAGCCCCTGTTTGAAACCCATTTTTAGTAGAAAGAATTTTTGGAATAGTGATTGATGTAAGAAATGTGTGGTGGAAAAGTGATGAAAAGTTTTTGATTTGTGTGTAATATTATTTTATTAGGAGAATGTGTGGTTGAAATGAAAAATGAGAATGAGAATNTAGAAAGAATTTTTGGAATAGTGATTGATGTAAGAAATGTGTGGTGGAAAAGTGATGAAAAGTTTTTGATTTGTGTGTAATATTATTTTATTAGGAGAATGTGTGGTTGAAATGAAAAATGAGAATGAGAATAAGAATGAGAAAGAGAAATTAATGGGTGTCAAACGGGGGCATAATCTCAAATAACGGGGGTCAAACATGATCTCATTGACGGTTTGGACTCATATTGAGTCAAAAGGTGCAATTCTTTGCAAGAATTGGTCTTAACGGAAAATTACAACCCGAATAGATCCGACCTACTTTACAACCATGTGCAACTCAATAAATAGAGAACAAATTTTGAAAAAAAATAAAATAAAATAATATAATAAATGAGCACACATAAATACTAATATATGTAAAACAATATAACTCGAGAGTTTAAGGAGGCAATTTTTGGGAATTACCCCATAATATTGATATGTCCAGCCGCAATTATTGAAACTCTCATATTTAATAAGGAAGGATTCTTCATGCAAGAAGAAAACTTGAATTGAAACTCTCTTACTTAATGAGGAAGGCTTCTCCATGCAAGAAGAAAACTTGAATTGAAACTCTCTTACTTAATGAGGAATGCTTCTCCATTAGGACGCAATATTTTCTTATAAATAGGGGATGCATTTCCAGATAATTAACCCATGATGAAGATAGAAAAAGAGAGATTAGAAAGAGATTTATGAGGTTTTGTTGGGAGTTTGTAAAACTCTATTGTAAATTCTATTCACGATAAAAATAGAATTAATGATTCATACCATTGATTGGTTTCATTTTTCTAAAATTTTATTTTAAAAGTCAAACATTATTAGTAAATACTAATCACACATTGCATAAATAAAACACAGACAATGGCATTGCTATTAACAAACAAACAAAAAAATGATTTATAATTAACTCAAGGGTTATTTTATTTTACTATAAAAAGGACGAATTTAGGGCTACCAGTCCACTTAAAAAATTTCCCTTAAATTTTTTATATGTGAAAAATAGATTATGGAATTCTTTTTAACTAGTCACTGTTTTGGAAGAATTAAAACCTAAATTTTAATATAAATCAAAGTTAATAATTAATTTTAATTACGTATTTTATGAATCTCACAACTCGTTAGTTGCACATTTTACAAACTTTAATCAAAATTACTAAAATTTATTTTATTTCCCCATCAAATTAGAGCATAGATTAACACGAATTTAATTTTTTCAATCATGTTATAAGTACAGATTTTTTGACAGACAACACATGATACGGCATCACTGGAATATGTGGGAAAAAAAATAAAAATCAATTGCGCACTATCACATCATCTTCAGTACAAATTTTATAATTTTTTTATCTTGTACGGACTACTTTATCCAATTTATTTATTTATTTTTTTTTTTTTTGTACTACAAATCATAGTTAGCTTTACGTGACTATTGACAAGCTAATCAAAATCATTGCACTCGTTGACAAGTTTAACTTTCTTCATCGTTAATTCGTTATAACCTCGAATTTTCATATTATCACTATAATATCCGTGATTTTGCGTGAGATTAACACTAATTATTTGTTAGAATTTAAATCAAACGCGAACATGTCATATGTCACGTCAAAAATCCGTCTAGAATAATAAGAGGAATCAATTTTTCAACGCAAAGAAAGTTGCCGTTTCGGGGGAGGTTATTAAAAGCGGCCAGTCAACATTCAATATTATAGATTTTTGCTAAAAAGTTAATTTTACTTTTAATGAAATAGGTTTTTAACTCTGTTCTAAAAAGCACGCCTAGGAGGCGCCCGCCTAGGCTCGAAGCGGGATGAAAACGCCTCGCTTTGAGGTTAAGCGGTAATTAAGCGGTCTACAGACAACGTTGACCGCTTAATGCGCGATTAAGCGTGCCTAAGCACACCTAGGCGTGACAAAGCGCGGCTAGGCATGCTGGGCGCTCTTTCCCCTTGAAAGTCCAATTTTTCCCGCCTAGGGTACACGACTCATTTCTTTTGGCCAATGAATAATTACTTAAATATACTATGCTCCATTAAATGTACCTT
>CAIGRR010023012.1:0-20924 GCA_903798365.1 Fraxinus sp. 1973-6204
CACCTATAAAGTTGGAAAATGGAATATTCCATTTTCCATGGAATTCCACCCTTATCAAACAGGGCCTTAGTTCCAAGTATACTATACCAAACATGCACTTAACACTGTTGTGAAGTTTAATCTTGTTTGTTCTAAAGGTCTATATTTTTCTTCTGAAATCAGGGTTATCTCCATAATTCTCTGATTAATGCAATCGAGTCCCACAAGGTAGTCTTGCGCAACAGCCTCCTATTCCAAGAGGATTTTCACCCACAAGTTTTTGAAGAAGTGAAGTGATGTACGTAGACCGTTGTACTTGTCTGGTTAGAAATTATGTTGTTTTTGGCTGATCCTATTCACCTCTACTTGCTCCAAACATATGAAAACCGGTTCATCCGTCAACGTGCGTACCAATGACGGTGGTGTCTCTTTGTCATTTTCGCTAAGAAGTATACAATTAGTTAGGCAATGACTAATAATTGCTCGAAATATAGAGTGGTGATGTATTATTTTGTTGCCTATGTAATCTCCAGATAATATTCTTCTCTTTGTAAAATTTTCAATGTATGTTGTAGTATGATGAAAAATAATTTATTACTGTGATATTCTCGTTGGAGAAAATCGAAATTATTGATCAATGGAGGAAGAATATTAATCACATTTGTTGGATAGGATTTTTCACAGTGCAACAAGTTGAAAGTTTTTAGTTAATATTAAGCCCATGTTTGGTTTTGTCAAAAAATCATATCTTTAGTTAATTTTAATAAAAGTTGAGGAAATGTGTGGTTGAAAAGTTGATAAAAATTGTGGATCATGTAAAACACATTTTTAGAATTAATCATTGATTTGACTTAAACTATTATCAATTTTTTTCCCTAAACCAAACGGCTAGCCGTTTGGTTTATTTAATCATGGATATGAAATTATTCTTTTAAAAAAGTTCCCAACTCAATGCCTAAATATGTAGAGTAATACTATTAATAGTGAAAACTACCGATAGTCATCATATGTAGCATACAACGTCTTGAATCCCCAATTCACTACCATCGTTTGCACCAAAACAACACAATAGCGGCACAACCAGCGACACGGTTGGTGGTGGCATCTGTTGTGTGGCTGTTGTAGAGGCTTTCTCCTTCCTTTGTAGTCGCGAATGGCTGATGAATGAAGGTCAACTCTCCCTAGTGAGTTGAACATGAGGTGAATGCCACCACCACTATATCTTCAACGAAGATCCATTTCCCACCTTCCTCTATCCAATGTCGTTGTGGTTGGACAACGTGTTCTGGTCATAACGAAATGGACGATTTCTATGAGCGAAGAAATGGATGGGGATGGGGTTAACGATTTTGGTAAGTGAAGAAAGTGTTAAGGGTGGGGTGTATTTGAATATACGTGGTTTTGATTAAAAAAAACTAGGGAAAATTGCAGTCACAGTACCAAACATTTTACATTTATGCAAACTTTGCCTAAACCTTTCATTTGTGTCACCATAGGTACCAAACCTTTAAAAAAAATCGTAGCTCCAGTCCAAACTGACAGAAATCGTTACTTTCTCTTAATTGACCAAATATCAAAGGTCTAATCAAACGTTGATTAATTTTTAAAGGGCAAAAGAGTAACTTTACATTTTTTTTCATATTAAAAAATTAAAATAAAATAAGTAAATCAAAAACAAAAAAAAAATTCCTATTATCTTGAACCCACCCTACCCCACCCTACCCAACCCAACCCCCAAAATGTCGACACTACCACACCCACATCCGCCATGGTCCTTTAGCCACCAATCTTTGTTGCCTATTTCCTTGTTGGGATTGGCGAGATAAAGCTTATGGATCGATTTCACACTCGGTCGATTCGGTTCAAAATCGAAATCTTCAATGAAACTATTTCTAAACCGAAATTAGTCGTCAAACGCCTCCACTTCCTTGGTTTCAAGGTTTACATTATTCACCTAATAGATGAATTTAAGGTTTCGAAGATTATTCGGAGCAGATCTTTGTCAAACTCAAAGATTGAAATCTCGTGGAATTCCACGGTGACAGAGGCGTACAGGGAGAGATGTGGTAAGTGGGGAGGTTGCTAAACCGCTAGTCATACTATGTGGTGAGTGAGGAGGTTACTGATTTGAACTTTTTTTTTTGGGCGATTGGATGTAGATTCTGATGGGTATATGATCACGAAGCCCGACACCGGCTTGGTTGGGTGATGGGAACGAAGGTAGTGGTGAACGGTAAGATTTCGATAAAGATTCTGGCCACGATGAGGAAGACAACATGATTTTGATTTTTTATTATCAGCAAATACTGAACTGAACTGGTTTTTGGTTTGGGTGGGGTGGGGTTTTTATAATTCTTTTATATGAAAATGTAAAATTACTCATATGCCTTTTAAAAATTAGTCAACAGTTGGTCGATCTTTAATATTTGGTCAACTAACAGTCAAACTAACAGTTTTTGTCAATTTGGACTGGAGTTGCGATTTTTTTAAAGATTTGGTATCTATTGTAGCACAAATGAAAGGTTTGGACAAAATCTGCATAAATGTGAAATGTTTGGTACCTTATCTGCAATTTTCCCAAAAAATTATTGATGCCTGATTTTGAAATTGAAACTTTAAACGTAGGGTTTTTGGTAATTATCTTTTCACATATTAGGGGTTGTTTGGGTTTCGGGCTATAGGGAGTTGGGCATATTAGTGGTTTATCCGTATTGGACCTTGTGGGATGTATTTTTTTTAAAATCGAGCTATACATTACAGTTCGCTCATGTCTCCCTGAATTCATCCTTAGTCACATGGCGTCTTATTGCAGGCCTACATGGCCTTTGCTTCCGTGGTGGCACTTACATGCTTTCACGTAGATTTAGGTGGAACACTTCCAATTTTTTTCTTTTAAATTAATGGAGATTTAAAAAAAATTAAGATAGATTGTGAAGAATGTAAGTGGAAGGTGCAACGGTGTGTTGAGAGAATGAAAGGTGTGACCTTGATCCAGTAGAGCCAAAGCAAAGCAAGCTTATACTCATTGGTTATGTAGACCCCAAGAAGGTTGTGGCTTGTGTGTCTCATGGCAGGGGCTAATGATCCACTAAGAACATTAGGGTCACCTAAATTAAAGACTTGAGGATTTAAATGCTCCTATTTAAAGGTCGACGGATTAAAGTACGATATGTGTAAAAGTTTGGGGACCTCTACTGCTATTTTGCCTAAGTAAAATGACAAGAAAAGCCCGACCGTCCAGTTCAATACCTGTTGTTGTAGACAATTAGGTTACCTTGGAATTGTCCAACAAATCTTTAAAAAAAAAAAAATAAATAAAATCTCTCACAAATCTCAAAAAAATTGCTTTTCACGCCCAATAATTGCTCATTTTCTCCGTTGCCGGCCGCCGTATCCAGTGGCGTTTTCCGACACCTTCATAGTAGATAGAGAGAAGAAAAAGCAATTACATAAATAATAGGTGTCTGTCAAGATTTATGCTTTATTGTTTGTAATTTTAGCATATTTGATTGTTATATGAAATAGAAGATTGCTTAGTGGAGAGCTATTAGCATGGATAAAGTGTACAATAAGCTCCGAAATTTGGATGCGTACCCGAAAATCAATGAGGATTTCTACAGCCGTACACTTTCTGGTGGTGTTATCACGCTTTTCTCCTCAATTTTCATCTTCGTGCTATTCTTCTCCGAACTGAGTATGTGTTCAACTTGCAATCCATTTACTTTATTTTCTTTGATTAATTGATTGTTGAGCTGACCTTTTAGGAGTACTGGAATTTTCTAGATTACATATTTGGCTAAGTGGTGTTCTGTAATTTTGTGTTCATGTTTATAAAAGCTAGCATCGGATAAGTTTAATTCGAAGAATTTTTACACAATTGTGATGATTTCTTCCTACTTCTCAGTGGTGGATCTTTCTACTTCTCAGTGGTGGAGGTGAATGATTTTTTTATTTTTAAATGTCATGCTTATTTGAGACAAATGAGGAATAGAGGAACTGATTTCTTCCATATTAAAAGTGCTTAACGAACTTTTACTTTTTGACGGAAATGTTGGAGAGCTTGAAAGTATTTGTTGTGGGAAGAGAGGAAATTGGATTTGGAAATAGGGCTCTAGACATGATGCACATACATGGAAGATTGTGCTGTCTCCAATTTACTATAGGAAATTACCTTTTTATTCCTTGAATTGATATTTGCAAGTTAAAACATTTTTGTTTCACGCTCCCAAAATCCATATAGGTGAAAAGCTGGAAGCTTTAATAGTTCCCTTCTTAGAGTTTTCTCAGATTCGGCATATCCAGTCTTAGCAGGCCAAGTATCCTACAAAGAAACTCCCAAGAGCCAGAAGTATTAAAGGAATGGCCATAACACAAAACTAATCTCGACTAATTGGTTCATTTATGGACTCAAAGCGAATATCAATACGTAAATGAAGATCGCATGCACAGAACCATCATGCATTGATGCTGCTAATATGAGGGGGCCCAAAGGATACATGGCTGGTTATGTTTGAGGCTTATTAATGGGCCATATTAGGCTTCGGTTAGCTGGGGTTTGATATGAACTGATTGCAGTGAAGGTCTCGACCAGAAACTAGAATGATAGTTTCTATGAAGATTTTTTGGAGATATCAAACTGATAAGAGTAGACACTGACCTTAAAGCTTATTTAGAAGGCCAATAAATCTATTATTGACATTGGGCGATGGTAGAAGATATTGAGGGAGGGAGAGAGGGGTGTTTTGCTTGATGTTGGGATTTGGAAAGTAGTAAATAGGGTGAGAAGTTAAGATTTGTTTCTGTTTCACTTGTGATTGCAAAGTAGTCATTATAGGGCTCTGATTGAGATTGAATGGTTGTATTTTCAAATTCCATAAACCAGCTGTGGACAGAATTAGAAAAGATAAGAATAAGCAACTACTCATTTCACTGGAATTTTTTGTTCCATATCACGGCGAACAAAAATCTCATATGAATAGCAAAAATCCAGTATGAATGCAAAACATTCTGGAAGCCTCATCCTGCTAGCAAAATAGAAGGGTGACCAGGAAAATCTACAAGGGATTTACTTTCTTTACTGTATCTGAGATTGCCTAAAATTGTTTGTATCATTTGTTGCTGTAGAGTAAGGTCTATGCAAATCTATTTCAAGTTCAATGGCTGATAATCAAATGGTAATACTAATATCTTCTGAAAAAAGTATGGGTAATTTCTCGAAGTTTCTTGGGAAGATTACTTCTCCTTTTTCAACCTCATGTCTTAACTCACATCTAAGAGTTGCAAGGGTTTCTTAAAGATGTCTTGTAGGACAGTTTTTGTTCAAGGAGTTTAGTTCTGTCACTAGTTGGTCAGGAGTTGTCTTGTCACAGAAATGCCATTTACATGTGATCATATGAAAATAGCTTTAGCTATGGTGAATACCAAATCTTGGCTGCGACTATGTCTCAGATGTGCAGTTGCCTTTATTTACGATCATTTGAAAGAATGTCACCATCTATACAACTCTAACGGAGGATGTTGAATCTAATATTTTACAGTTTGCATTTTGTTACTTCATTAACTTCAATTTCATATTTGCTGGATTCTCAAATTTCAGGACTGTACCTTCACACAGTTACAAATACAAAGCTCGTAGTAGATACATCTAGAGGGGGAAAACTGCACATCAATGTAAGACCATTGCTTTGTCTAAGTACCAAAGAAAATTTTATTTTCTATGAATTTCTCACTGGAGTCGTTTTATTATTTTCTTTGTAAAACCATTACTTTCAATCGAACTACCTGAAGAAATTTTTATTTTATTTAAAATGCTTTTGAACTATACTTGTAAATGTTTGTAATTCATATATTATGGAAGTTCTGTTATCTGCATCATGGTGTTGTGAGGTAGTTTTGTGACCATAAAATTGACAAGTAGCCAGATTTCTTTCTGTATTTTAAAATTTTTTATCTTTAGGTAGGGCTTTATTGTTTTTATCCCCTTCGCTCCTGGCATGCTTGGACAATTTATAATTGTACTGCTCTCTATTCCAAATTCTTTCAGTAAATTTATTCTTTGTACCTTCTCGTTTATTTGCAGTTTGATGTCACTTTTCCTGCCGTTCCTTGTACATTACTCAGTCTTGATGCTATGGATATCAGTGGGGAGCGACATCTTGACATAGTATGTAGTGCTTATAGTTCTCGTCAACTTGTTTTAATGTATACACTTCTTACTTGTGGAGTCAAGCTTAGTGCTTTGGCTCTCATCTCTATTCTTGATAAATTTTTCTTACGAATTGGCCGGTACCATGCTTCACTTAATTCACAGAGACATGACATATTCAAGAAAAGAATTGATTCCAATGGTAATGTAATAGAAGTCAGACAGGATGGAATTGGCGCGCCAAAGGTTAGTGAAGACTTAACTCTTTTATACTTTTCTCTGTTAGATCAGGACTTCTATTTCCGTCGGTTGTCCTTATCGAATTTGTTCCTGTGTTTTAGAGACCGATATCATGTATTGTCTTATCCTTGAATGTAATTGGCTGCAATACCTTTTTCATGCTGACTTGATTATGAATACCTAAATATATGTGCGAAATTGTTGTCAATCATTGTTTTAAAAGCGCCGAGGCTTACGCCTTGAGGCTCATGAAGCCGCCATGAAAGTGCCCCGAGCTCACTCTTAGAGTATGTGGTTAGTTAACCTTAAGAATGAATGTGTCTTGGGGTTCATAGGCCCTAGATCATGAAGAGAGAGAATCCCCCAGTAGGAGATGATCTCGGGAGATGTAAGCCAAATCATACAAAGCATTATCTATTCTATCTAGGCTTAGGCCTCAACTTATTAAGAGGAAGGGGGAATTAACTAGGATGCAATCCATAGGATTAGAGTTTGATGAAAAAGAGTGTGTGCTACTGGAATTTCGTGTGATAGATTCCCTATAAGTTTAAAAGCCCATGTCTACACAATGGTTATTAGACTTGCTATGCTTTATAGTGTTCAAATGAAAGTAGTGAAAATAATCATGCTCAGTTGGACATGTGGTTGAAAAATAGACAAGCAAGGTACGAGAATATATACTGACCAGTGGAAGGGCAACATGTTTAGGATAATTAAGGAAATGATGACTTAGCTGGTTGGGCGCAGCCTCCCGTGCTAGTTCAGCCGGAATTTACAGGTTGTCCGGCAACAAGATCGGTTTTTATAGGTTCGCATTGGCTGCTGAGTTAGCTCAATACCAAAGAAGGAGATAATATGTTTGGCCTTTTATTTTTAAAGATAGCGGCCTTTTGTTAATAATTTAAAACATTTAGGCCCAAAGTTGAAGGCCTGCTGTTGAGGAGTATAGAGGATTGGTCTGGTCATATACTTGCCGTACCCGGTTGTTGCCCCCAAATGAATTCCAAAATCAAATGCAACATGGTAATAGCTCAGGCCCTCTCTCTCCCATCATATTGTAAGTCATATCTCCCTCCCGAATCGGGTTTTTCTGTAGATCAAAATCCGCGTACTTGGAGGCTGAAATAACCTTTTGTGAATGAGGTAATTAACAGTAAATTTTTCTATATTTTCATTTTTTTCATCTGGGTTTTGATTTGTTTGTTGCTGATGCAAATGGGCTGAGTCGAACAAAACGGGATTTAGGATTTTGTGAAATAATTCTAATGGAGGACCTACCAATCCCATGAAGAAAAACTCTGTAAATCAAATTAAACATTGATGGATCAATAGATTGTTCGAAGATGACTCACCTTTGACTGATTTGAATCAAGTTTGATACGCCCTCATTTTTCGTGACATAAGCCTTAAAGTCCAATCCTAAATGACCCACCCCTCAACACTTGTCTTGTGAATGAGTTAACCAACGTGGTTTAAATCTCTAAATTCTATTTTTTTTCACTTCTTTTTTCTCTACAGGGCATTTATTCATTTTTTCTTCTTTCCTTCATGGGAGTTGTTTGTGTGAAATTTCACATTGGTGCTTAAAGCATTCTTCCAGCCTATTTTGTCATTGAAGTTGAATAATATTACAGATTGTAACTTTGCTTGTGAAAGTAACTTCCAAGTTGACGTGACGCTTGTTAAATGTTCTCATGGACTGAGGACGTTAATTAATTCATCAATTATAATATCTTGGACTAATATATCGATTGTCGTTATAATTTTTTTAAATTCAATCTAATCTTATTTTAGCCCTCAATCATCCACCATAAAAGTTGTATCATGTATTTTTCTATTATTTTAGGTTGTATTGGATTATATTTTCATATGTATATGATTTTTACGTTTAGTACATCTACCTCACCAACATTTCTGGATCCATCACTATGGTTGGGACATGTTTTACGTAAATGTAAGGAATCTCATGTTCATAAGGGTGACATAAAATCAGTGGAACAAATTAGCATATGCTGGAATAAACCAGTACTAACATGGCTTGACGTGGTTTCTAATAATTTAGCCTCTGCTTTGGAAAATTTTGAAAACCATTTATAAATGGTCAAACTTCATTTTCATAAATGGTCAAACTTCATTTTCAATTATACATTTCAATGGACCCATAAGTACTATCTACTTATCTACGACGCATTCTATCCATTTATAAATTAGACCATTTATAAATTCTTCTCAAATGGAGGCTTAGTTGATTGGGATCTTTTAGTAGATCTTGCAATGAACCAAAGGGAGTGATGAGAAAGAAATTGTATGGCAGATCCCAAATTTATTAGGAACAAGGCATAGTCGTTTTTTATGATTTATGATATCTCCTCGTATCGGATCCCATCTTAAGTAATATTATTCATATCACATGGTAAATCCGACTTTGATGAATGGTTCTTACTGTCAGGAGGTACAGAAATGTGATTTAATGGTATATGTCTTATTTGTATGTTCTTAACTATATGATCTTAATCCTTCTGTTTTGCTGTATTACATATTTAACTGGTAAGGATCCTGGGAATAGTTTCTAGATTAATTATATTACATTCTGAACAGTGAATATAGAAAATAATATTCTCTGTGATCGAGGGAAATACTTTACTTTTTTATGTTGGAGATTAATTGTATCACTTATTCTTAGCATCTCTTTCTTTTTATACTGGGGGAAATATTTTCTGTTAGAAGTTAGAACTGTAGAACAATGCTTTATCTTAGAATTGATAGTTGAGACATGTGTTTCATAAAATCGTTACTTCTCTTTTATTTGTTTGGTTCACTGACTACCTGTCTCTCCTATTTATTTTATACAATCCAGATTGAGAAGCCTTTACAAAGACATGGTGGCAGGCTTGAGCACAATGAGACATACTGTGGTTCATGCTATGGTGCTGAAATGGTACCCTTCTTTCCCCGTTTAACCGACTTCTGTACTTATCTTGACAATTTTTGACTAAGTTCAGGAGCTGCTTTATTTGAATCAGACATTAACAATGTTTGCCAATTAATGGAAAATTCTGGAAACATCATATTTAGGGTGTGTTTGAGCCATATTATATTAGAAGAATATATTCTGGAATAGTAGATTGATGGAGAATGTGTGGTTGAAAAAGAAGGAAAAGTTATTGATGTAATGAAAAATATTATTATATTGAAGAATGTGGTTGAAAATGAGTAGAAAAATGAAAACGAAAATTTTAATGTGTACCAAACAGGGGTTTAATTGAAACATTATTATGGTTTGATCTGGGTTTACCATGGATGGTGGATGTGAGCTTGCTTTTTGATCACCATTTTTTGTCATCATTTTTACCTTAATTACTCACTGACTTCGTGGTACAGAAATCAACCTAGCTCTTCTATTTATTTAAAATTCGAAAACAACAGATTTGAACCGCGTTTGGCAATAATTTTTGCTTTCTTCCAAGGAGGACAGCAGAGTTATTATAGAGGATCATATTGTCCCAATGAGTTGTTTTATGAATTTAGGTTTGATTGTTTACAAGACAGACATAAAAGAGGATGCAATACATGGGATTAGAGCACGGTGCATGAAATAACAAGTTCTACATAAACTCTGTAATGAAAAAACATATTTAGTTAATACCCAAGTTCTACATAATGGGTAATGGACTTGCTATGCTTTATGGTACTGTATGATGGGTGCAGAGAAATTGTCTAGGATAAAAGTAGTGGAAATGAGGATTCTAATATAGATTTATGTCATTATAAGAGAAAAAATTGAGAAAAGAGAAACAAGTGGAACATCAAATTAAAAGAACAATGGATTAGGTGGTTTGACATGTTACCTAAAGAAGCTCCTATTCATAAAGGGACATGATCCTACTAAAATAGGTTAAAATAGGAAGAAGTATACCAAAGTTAACATGCTTATGTGGTTGCGAATATTTATTTGCATGGTATCTCCAATAGATGTAGTGATGGAGCAGAGAGACTGACAGGAAATGATTCAAGTAGCCGACTAAAGTCATAGTGAATCAGACTTAGTCTGTTATTGTGGGAGTTTGAGTGGGAGTGTTGGGAAGGGCAGGCTGAGGAGTGAGGAGGATTGGCAGTGGAGGGAGGAGGAAGTGCAGAAAGTGCTCCTGCCTAGCTTGTATTCATCATAATTAAAAGAAGTTGTCAATTTGCACAAACTATTGTAGCTTCGGGCACTTGATTTCATATTTTCTGCTTTGTATCACTTCAAGTTGTGCTAGAGAAAACAAAAGTTGAATAATATTGTTGCAGATTATTTACATAACAAGGCCAAAATTGTAATTTAACATTATTTTCGTAGTGCTGCATTTTACTTTAGTCTCGGCTACACTGTAGAAATATTGAAAAAGAGATGAATATACTGAGGTGATCCATTGCCTAATATATTGGGACTGCTTTAGATATTATTTTCTGAAGATCTTTTCTTGTGTCCACTTTTAGGTTATTTGCTCTTATATTTACCCCTACATCATGGATACAACGTTTAATCTCTCTTTCTCAAACACACTGTGATGGGGAGAGAGAGAGAGAGAGAGAGAGAGAGAGAGAGAGTATTCTGATATTTTTTTTTTTTAATTTCTTTTGCAGTCGGATGATCAATGTTGTAATTCATGTGAAGAGGTTCGTGATGCATATCAAAAGAGAGGCTGGGGGATGACAAACCTAGAATTAATTGATCAGGTTGGTGGCATACAATGTTTCATTTTTTTTGGATTTTTGTTTCTATGGTAATTCACAATTACAACTTGGTTCAATGGTTAACATAATGTTTTGGCTGAAACCAAGGCAAAGTATTACTTTTTTAATTAGGTTGTTGGGAGGATTAACTGCATAAATTCTTCACTCATGGTACTAATCTACTAGATGGCTTACTTTTAATGTGGGAACCACGTTGAAAGTGGTTTCCTCCTTAAACCAGAGAACTTTCTGGGTACTGGCTGCGTTACATTTGAAGGTTTTGTTCTGTATCGTAAGGTCTCAAGTAGAAGATGATTGTATATTAAGTAACAACTTTGACAATGCTCAAGCAAGCTTTGTAAATTTGTGAAAACATGAGTTCAATATCTAAATACGATTATGGGATTTGAATCCGCCCATGTCTATATGCACAAGTAGATTTGCTCATCAAATCTAAAAAAGAGAATAGCCTCTTACTTGTTTCCACCGAGCCACTCCAATTCTAAATTTTTCAAAACTGTTTGCATAGACCTGAGCTGCATAGTTACTCTTTGGATGATAATGAATTGACAGTATTTTATTTATTTATTTTTATATATTTGGCGGCCTTAATTTCTTTCAACTTCTGAATCATCAGTTGTAGCTTTTGGTGGGTCACTTTTCTTCATTTTAAATTTGAATTAGTTCATGCAAACTTTATTGCTCCAATGGAATCTGATAACTTTTTCTGATATATTATTTCCTGATAATTAGTGTAAAAGAGAAGGTTTCATCCAAAAAGTTAAAGATGAAGTGGGTGAAGGATGCAATATCCATGGATCTCTGGAGGTTAACAAAGTGGCTGGAAATTTTCACTTTGTCCCAGGCAAAAGTTTTCATCAATCAAATTTCCACTTGCTTGATTTGCTTGCTCTGCAAACAGAAAGTTATAATGTAAATTACCATCTTATTTTCTCACTGGATGATATTAGAATTCCATTTTAGCATGTCCATCTTTTCTATCTCTGGAATGGAAACGACTTTTATTCAAATTCTCCATTAATTTCAATTTTTTTACACGTCATCTTATGAACTTCATTACATATTGTGCAGATAAGCCACAAGATTAACAAGCTAACATTTGGAGATTCAATTCCTGGAATTGTAAATCCACTAGATGGGTAATTTTTCTGAATACGCTGGGCATATATAATCTATAATCAGTTCAAAATTTCTGTTTAATGAACACAAGTGTATAATTAGATTTTGCCTTCGGTTTAGTACCATGCAAGAAATGACAGTTAATTAGAGTGTTCATTGTCTTGAATTTTCCATACTTAAGAAGCATGTGCTGTGCACATTCTCTAGATGAACCTAGATATTTCTGCATCTGATTAATGTCTTCTAGAGTAATTGCCATTTGCTTTAAGTAGACATTCAAAATATTGAAAACGAAAGAAAAAAAAAATTACTACTCCAAAGCTTCCAGCTAAAAGGAAAGAAAAACCCTTAAAGAGGAACAGACGTGGTAGTCCTTCGTTTTCTACTCTATATTCTTCATTATATCTAGTTTTATTTATTTTCATTCAGGGTTCAATGGGCGGAAGAAACCCCAAATGGAGCGTATCAGTATTTTCTTAAGGTCAGTGGACCCCACCCACACACAGAGCACAATGTTTATGAGCTTGGAAAAATGTGAAGGTTCTTCAAATGCGTTCTTCCATTTGCCTATTATTAGGAATTAAAAGAGAGATTAAACTTCAGAATACATTTTACTTTGCCCATGGAGACACGCTTTTGTACTGTGTAGAAGTACAAAAGCATGCCTAAGTATCAGAAATGAATGCTGAAGTAGGCACGTCACTTGTGCTTTAAAATTGATTATTGTGTGTGAAATATTGGTGAATCTGTCTACTTTTAAGCTGTAGCTAGAATCATGTGGTTGAATTGATTGATTATGACTCTTTAAAATTAAAGAGATCCAATTTGATGGTTTAACAAGTGAGAAAGTCTGAATTTCTTCCTGACTTTGCAGGTGGTTCCAACCATACACACTGACATTAGAGGCCGTACAATTCAGTCAAATCAGGTATTTGAACTTTTCAAAGATGGAAAATTTCTTCAACCTTAATTTTCATCTCTTCACGTTGTAAGATGGTACTTGTGTTCTCAGTTTTCAGTGACTGAGCATTATAAGGGTGCAGAAGCGGATCACTTCCGATCTATTCCTGGGGTTTTCTTCTTTTATGACATTAATCCTATTAAGGTTAGCATTGCTTTGCCCAGACTGCACTAGACTCATAGACATTGTATTATAAGATTTCAAAATTTTGAGACAAAATCAGCACTTCTAAAAAGAAATAGCTTAGCCTCGAAGCCAGATTCAATAACTAGGATGCAGTATTCTAATTGTTTTTGCTTGTTACAGGTGACATTCACAGAGGAACACGCACCATTCTTACACTTCCTGACAAATATTTGTGCCATAGTTGGAGGTAATGAGCTTTCGCAATTTATTATTTGAATCCTTGTCCTCTCCTTTTCTTGTTCTTTATCAATGTTTTGAAACCGTCTGGCCACAGACCTGGAAAATGTAAAGGGTTGAGAGTCGTAGATGGTTGAACCGGAGGTAAAGAATTATTAATATTAAGCCCTTGTTTGAACCCCATTTTGGGCAAAAAATGACTTTTTGAATAGTGTTTTGTTGAAGATTGTGTGGTTAAAAAATAAGGAAAGTTTTTTTATTTACGTGTAATATTATTTAACAGAAGAATGTGTGGTTGAAAATGAGTTTTGAAAAAATGAATTTTTGAAACAGTGGGGCCAAACATAGGCTAAGGATACAAGTGACTTTCTGTAAAATAGGAAAACAAAAATCAAATATCAAGGTTATAAGATAGGCATATTAATAACAACCAATTTAACCAGAAACCTAATCAACCCAGACAACCCATGGGCGATTCAACCAATCTCGGTTGAGCCAGCCAGACGGCAGGGTTCATCCTGCTTTTTAAGCTATAACCGGTCTAGTTTCTAGTTTTTCCCATCGAACTGGCTGAATGAGTTCAGTTTCAGAACACTGGCAATTATAATGTACACTCTTCTTTAACTGATAATTACAGGTTTGTTGACTTCTGGAATGAGAGCCTGTGGTTTTATTACTATTAATTAATTTTAACAGAAGAAGATTAAGACAAATAGAAATCGAGAATATCACGAAGGTCTTACCAGGAACATGCATATTGAAGAAGAATCTAGGACTACCCTTGCCATAGTACAAAACCTTACCCATGCTAATTTGATTCGACTATATTTTTATTTTACAAGTAAATTTCCATTACCCTTATATAGACATGATTAGTAGTTAAAATGCTGTGCAGAAAGTCATGCCAATTTTGGTGGGCCCTAACAATGCATCATGCTTGCGGATGGCAAAATGCCCCGCCCTCCAGGGTGGAGGAACCTCGGCAGGGACGGGAAACATGGTCTATGCCCAGACTATTATTTTTTATTGTATTATATTTTTTTATTTTTTTAGGTTTATTTCTTATTTGAAAAAATAAATAAATAAGTAAATAGGGCTGAAATGGGGATATTTTAACCCCATGGCCTACCCCGGCCCCTGCCTCCCAAAATCCTCGGCAGGTGGGCGACGGGAAGGGCCTGGGTATTGCCCTTTGCTTATTCAATTTTGACTCTTTGGAGTCGTACATGCACTTCCTTTGAGGTGGGAATGTCAGTGCTGGGAAGCAGTTAAGCAAGCTCGTTCTCGTCCAAATAATTAGGAATGGAAAATTTCGCTTGAATTTTGAAGTTGATAATGTGATTTCACAGTGTATGGAATATGTTGTAGGGGAATCACATAAAGTGTGATTGTTAGACTTAAGTTGATACTATCGTTCACAATCAAGGTTACCTAATTGCATTACAACGTTTACCTTCTCATCTTAGACTCCACTCACTTTCCTTTTATGCCACATACTATTAATGCCTGCAGTACTTGGATGAGATTTCAACCCTCCAATGTTATTTATTTCCCCAGGTATATTCACAGTTGCTGGAATAGTGGATTCATTCGTATACCACGGTCAGAAGGCATTAAGGAAAAGGAAAATCGGCAAGTTCAGCTAATGCATTGAATCATTATCGATTATGCTCCATTATCCTTGTTGACCTCACCCCTTAAGCTGAAAATGCTGCTAGTCAGGTAATGTCCGGTAATGTAATTTAGTTTGATTAGTCATGCCACTGGCGAAGCTTAAAACCCTGCTTCTTTTACTCGAGTTTTGGCACATGCAATCTCGTCAATATTGTATTTTGCGGATACTGTAGATGTTTTGCTTTCTGGAAGTATACATCTTCATTTGAACTGTGTACTTTTCAGCATTGCCAAAATATAGAAGTCAGGCATATTTTATTTTGGACATTATGTGCCCAAGTATTTGAACAAATGTATTACATTCATTTTTGGAAGGAGTTGACGAGTGTTTGCATGCAAAAACATAAGAGAAATGACGAAAACATGAGACTAAATCACTCGGTTAAAGGGTTTGATGCATGAGCCAAGGCGATAGATCACCTCAATTATTTTATAGATATTTTACTGTATTAACAAAAGCAATAGTCGCTACCCAAGAGAGCTAGTACTTTGGAAACTAATAGTAAAGTAAAACTTCAATGAATGAATGTTTGATAAATTAATAATCTCGTATAAATAATAAAATTCACAACTTGTATTAATAACTCCTCTAAAATAATAATTTCTCTCGATCTCAACATTATTATTTTATAGATATTTTACTGTATTAACAAAAGCAAAAGGTCGAACATTTTCTTTGAAACACGTTTGGCAAAATTTAAATTGATCCACCACTTCTTTTTCTACACATTATATGGATCAAAAACACGTTACTCACTTTTTATGTACACATTGTGGTACAATTCGCATAAATTATTATCAAAAATGCTAGTGGTACATAATAATTATCTATAGGGGTTCACATAATACTCACGTGGGGTGGGGGTTATGTCAAAAAATTATGTACCCATAGACTCACTCAATTATTATATAAACACTCCCAAACCATCACTAATAATGTGGGATCTGATAATTTAGACACCTTTACCGAAATATGTCACGAAAAGTCGCATCCAATTCTTGCTTTACTAGTACTCGGAACAGATGAATTCTTATCTTTTGAACATTTAAACATAATTTACTACGATGAAGAAACAAATAATTGTCGCATGTTCCAATCCTTGAAAAGACATTTGAATGGGGTCTGACCAAAGGAAAATCATAAGCAAGAATTAACAAATACCAAATCATGTCATGTTACAAGGAATATCCAATTTCAAAGTAAATTTCAAGTGTACAAATGAAAGATCAATCTCTTTCCTTATTTTCCTCGAAAGAACAACAATATTATGGTCTCAGAAACCAAACACATAAAATTTAAAGAAAAATAAATCATCTCCGTTCAGCTGCAATTAACAATGATGGAGTACTAGCAGAGAGGGAATCGTCTGTTAGAGATTGATCCAAAGACAAATCTTCTTCATCTTCTGAGTTACCTACAACCTTAATATCCTCAACCTCTCTAAGAACCTCAGCCATCTCGGGTCGTTTTTCGGGCGATTTTTCGCAGCATTTCATTGCAATCTGCATGAGTCTAAGCATCCCATGATTGGCACTTCTCTGAGCAGCTATTTCAACATCAAATATCTCAGCTGTCCATTCCTCTCTAACTGCACGGTTAACCCAACTGCAGAGGTCTACTCCATTGGCCTCTTGTGGGGCTGAGTGGGTCGGGATTCGCCCTGTTAAGAGTTCCAGGAGGAGGCAGCCATAGCTCCATACATCAGACTTTTTTGATACTATTTTGTAGCCTTGATATTCTGGTGATTTGTAGGACACCATACGTTGAACTGCTATAGGAAGTGCTATGAGTGATATTAGGCCATAATCTGTTACTAGAACTTCATCATTTTCATCAAGAAGAATGTTGGAAGATTTTAGATTTCCATGTGGAGCAATGGTTTGTGATCTTATGGCCAAGTGTAGATAACCCAAAGCCCGAGCAACGCCACGAGCAACTGACAATCTTGAGCTCCACCTGAATTTTACTCGATTTTGGGTTCCTCTTCCTTCTACAGAATATGTAGAAATTAGAGATTTCGATGGATACAGATTATTGTAATGCCATTCCTAGCTTGCCATATTTCGAGCATTCATCTTGAAGCATTTAAGGAAGAAAAAACGCAATAAAGAAATAAAGGGGTTACAGCATCTTGTTCGAGTTGGAGGACTTTCCACTGATTGAATCCATCCATAAATTTAGGCCTCGTCACTCTAATGACCATGGTTGGCTGTTCACAGCCTAGATTTACCCACCGTCTTGTTTTTGGGGGGTTCGATATCAACAGTTAAGTTCATCTAACGATAAACATAATCCTAGTTATAGAACAATGATACAATCAAACCCGAATAGAGTCTTACTCAGGCACAATTATAGTAACTAAACGAAAAACTTTCAAGAATTTTAACTTTGAAGAAGAATCAAAGTATAGATATTTAACATAATGCAGTTATGAACAAAAAATAGGGTCCTTGATTCAGAACGTCGAAAGCATATAGTTATCCAACAAGAAGAGAACAAGTAACAACATAAAGGCACAAAATTCACAGTATGAAAACATGGATAACATGTTTTGTACTTTGGACTGAACACGATTAAAGAAGAACAAGAAGTTCAAATTCCATTCAATGTACTATTGAGTACCGTTCAATACTGTGCATGAAACATGCCTGTAAAGTCAGAAGTAAACTTACGATGAAGGCGGTTATACAAGTTTCCATTGGATGCATATTTATACAGTAACAGCTTCTCATCTTTGGAGTAGTAGTAGGCAAGAGGAGGCAACAAGTTGGGGTGTTTCTTATCCGCAATGGCATGGACATATTTCACAAATTCATCACTGCTTAGAGGTTTTAAATCTCGTAAGCGTTTCACAACAACAGCCGGTCCAATTTCCAGCATAGCCTTGTAGCAGTTTCCAAAATTTCCTTTACCTAAACCTTCTGCAGATGCTTTAAGAAGATCATCAAGCTCGAAATAAGTCCCATTTTTATCCAAGAACATAAGCTTCCCTCTGTCATCTTCTCCAGCAGGAACACTATTTTCTATGGAGTTATCTGTAAGCGCGATAGAGTTATTTGTAAGCGCGATAGAGTTATTTGTAATCGCTTCACGCCTTTCTTCATTGACTTGGACTGAGTTCCTTCTCTTCATCTGTTTCTTGAGCGTCTTATATTTCTTGTAGTAAATGATGAGGAAAATCAAAAGTACAACAAGAACAATTACGTCTACCACGATCAAAGTGGTTAACAAAAATGAACTCTTGTTATCACTATGTGGAGGATCAGAAGAATCATTTAAGCTGCTACTGCAGGCTGTGGGAGTAGGTGCACCACACAAATCTTGGTTACCAACAAATGAAGAAAGGCCAAATGATTGAAGAATCCCAGTGTCTGGTATTTTCCCAGAAAGATTGTTATAAGAAACGTTGAACTCTCTCAAGCTCAACTGGTCAAACCCCGGTATTGAACCGACGAGATTGTTCTCTTGCAACTGCAAAGACTCGAGGAAATTCAGTCCCAGAAGCGAAGATGAGATTTCTCCATCAAACCTGTTTGCTGACAAATCAACTTTTTTCAGTTTTGAATTATACGAAAAGTTCATCAAATTCCCTGATATGGAATTGTTCTTGAAGCTAAGGTTTGATAACTCAGCAAGATTGACAAGTGCATAAGGCTCGATTTTTCCAATAAGCCCCATGTTTTCCAATCTTACACCAGTGACTCGACCATTGGTACACTGGATGCCATACCAGTTATGGGTGCTATTCATATGGCACTGAATGCCAGTCCAGTTTACATTAAGAAATGAGTTGTTGAATCCCTTCTTGAGAGCCAAAAGCGCGTCTGTCTCGTCTCCATGGAAACCGTCCTGAGAATCCTCGGCTATAACGTGTTTGTATAGAAGAAGAAGAGCTATGACAAGGAGATAATTGAATAACTTAGAAGAACACATTATCTAGTTGAATGAACAAGGCCTAAATTACATGTTAAGACTATATACATATGACTAGAACCAAAAATTTCTTGTAATTGATAATTTAGATGGTTTAGTAAATATTCCCTGAAATTCCAAGACAGTCAGTTTTCATTGTGAAGAAAACAAGAAATCCTAGCTGAGAATTCTAGATTTCAAAAAAAAAAAAAAAGACATCTTGGGTTTTCTTTGTCACATAGTAGATAGTTTTACTATTCCTAGGTTGTGTTGTACGTACTGATTCAGCGATTGTTTGACAAAATTTTTGATAAAAATTTAGCAGATTTTGATAAAGTTCATGAAATAATATAATTGAAAAGTTGATAAAAATTGTGGGTTCCATGAAATGTATGGTTAAAATTAATAATTGATTTTGACCTGAACTTTTTGGTAAGGTCTTGAGCTATCCCAAACAATCCCTTAGTATGCATTATCTAAAGACATGTTGGATACAGCTTTGAAGATCTCACAAAACATTGTTTCCATTGCATATGTATTGTGCTAGAAATGTCTGTGGCCCGTGGCTTGTTAGGAAAATAATAATAATTTCCTTACAAAAATTAACTGTTGAAGAGGGAGAAACAAATTTATAAATAATTCCATTTTCATTTATTAAATGTATATAAAAATGGAAAAAGAAACTGTTATTTTTTCTTCCTTCATAGCCTAGTTTCAAATTAAACACATAATTTTAAAAAATTCATATCGTCGTTATAAAAATTATCAATAAATAATTTCAAATATTTTTCAAACAAATTTAAGTGGATAATGCATGTACAAGTCTGATGGCCCTTTCATAATTCAAAAGGGTAATATAAGTTCCAGAGGTTGAAGTTAAACAATAGGTTGCATATGTGTGCAGTATAATATATTATATATATACAAGAAGGCCAACTTTTGTATAGAACTTTAATAAAAACCCAACCTTTAAAGAAAAGCTTGGAAAAAGAAAAAGGGAAAAATTCATAAATCCTACTTTAAGTTTACTCTATTTAAAAAATAACAAAACATCTTCCACATTTCAAAAATCAGATTTTTTGACCTATACATACACATGTATATTTATATATAATATAATTAACCCATCCACCTCCACCGCCCCCGCCATTCCGACAGTCGTCCGGCGACCATTTCGGCGGCTGCTCCGATTCCGGCTATTGCTCCCATTCCGGCAGTTGTTCCAACTCCGACGAATATTCCGGCGACAACTCAGGTCACAAGTCAGGTCACAAGTCACAGCCCATGTCACAAGTCACAACGCATAGTTCTTTGTTTATAATGATTGATAACATGATAAGACTCATGTCTAATATTTTTGTTAATAGTCACGGGGTTATTTTCAAATGGTCACAAATAAAAAATTTTATACGTCACGAATTATTTCGAGGTCACAGTTTAAAAATTTTNTGATAACATGATAAGACTCATGTCTAATATTTTTGTTAATAGTCACGGGGTTATTTTCAAATGGTCACAAATAAAAAATTTTATACGTCACGAATTATTTCGAGGTCACAGTTTAAAAATTTTATAGGTCACAATTTGTTTATCGGTCACATATCAAAATTCTTGGAGGTCACAGATTATTTCAAGGTCACAAATCAATAATTTTATAAGTCACAGATTATTTTATTGGTCACGGATCAAAAAATTACAGGTCACACATTAATTTTTAGTCACAAATTGTCGTATTTTAAGGTCACGGATAGTCCATTATGCGGTCACAACTAGTCTAATCTATGACCACCGTC
>CAIGRR010023052.1:0-10049 GCA_903798365.1 Fraxinus sp. 1973-6204
TGCATATGAAGCGAGATTTACCCAGCGTGCACTCATGGGTAGCGACTGAGGGTTCCTACATAATTAAAAAAAATAAATTAGGAAATTAGTGAACTGCTACAAATGTATGAATTTGCATAATGACAAATAGGTTTTACTCTGCAATCTAACAACAAATTACTTGTTAGATTGTGGAGTAAAACTAGTCACGATAAAAAAATATCTTTTTTAAGTAAATATAATATATTAGATCAATGTTATTCATCCACAGTATATTTACAACCCCAATCTAGGTGACGTTAATGTGGAATTAAATTATATGTGAAATTAAATAAGTCATTTAATTTCACATTTCATTTAATATATCATTTAAAGTCATTTAAACTGGGGATGAATAGCATTTTTTAATATATTATGAATTTTTTCTCGAGAAGTTGAATAGCATAGGGAACTGAAAAGGTTGGCTACAACCTCTCATTTTCAAGTTAGGTGGTTTAAATGTGACAAAAATTGGATAAAAAGTAGTAAAAGATCAAAATCCTTTCATTCTCAACTTCCACTAAAAATGGGTTTTCACCATATACTTGGAATTTTGGAAGACTTCTTGTTCGATAGCAAATCGTCACTACATATTCCTCAATATTCTCTGGACAAATTTTCTTTCTTTTATATTGAGGTTTTTATTAGTAAAAATCAATTTTGATTTAAATCAATTAACTAACTATTTTAAGTATAGTTGCATTTAATATTTTTATTTTTAAACTACAAACTCTAAGAAATCATTTAAAATTCTTTGACAGCTAAAGTCAAGGTCGAAATTATTTTTTATTAATTTTGAGCAATATTATTTTACCCCATTTTAAAAATTATGCACAATAAATTATTGAACACGATTCAAATTGTTATGTATATATAGAATAAAAGCACATGCCATGATGGTGGAGCTTTTGTTGTCACAAAAAAGAATTAGAATGCTTGCAACTATACGATGAATGGTTTTACATTTAGAGTATTTTACTATATAATATGTTGTCATTTTGAATTGTATTCACTATATGAATAGCCACTTATTTAGAAAATAGTCTTCGTTGAAAGTTATTCGCTAGCTATCGATTTTGTGAGGAAAATTCTCGTCATAAATCTTGATTAGTGGAAATGTGAGACGATTCCAAGCAGGATAGATGCCTTGGAGGATTGCCTTTCTTTCACCATCCACTGCAGACATTATCTTATTCGACATATATGTCTCAAAAGTTAAATGAAATTTGAAATGAAATGTTCGAGTTTTTTTTTTTTTTTTTTTAAATGTATATTCATCTTGTCAATTAGTCTTGAAGTGTACTTTAAAAATTATAAAGTACAATTAAGAATATTTAAAAACCATTTTCTTGCTATGAGTAATTGTGGGGAATTTCACTTAGTCAAATTTTAGTTATATAAATTAATATTCGACATGAAAAGACAAAACAAACACGAACTTTCAAAGTTAAAGCTGAATTTAGAAATGTCATAAAAAGGTAATACTAGTGTGACACCTTTTTCTTCTTGCCTACTTCATTTCCCAACATAGAAAAATATAATGATCAACAAACAAATAGAAACGAATTAATTTAAATAAATTTTAGTGGCTCGAATTGTGACTAAATTACCCCCTCTATTGATACCTTTTAATTGATTTTTATTAAAAAATAGCACTACCCACATCTTATTTTATCGAACAAACATAAAATTAATTATTATTTAATATGTTAATTTCATGCTACATCAATCTATTTCCTTCGTTTGTCGGATGAGTTGGCTATAATCAAATTTATTATATAATTTATCGAGTACTAAATTTGTAATTGATCAAATTTGAAGAACTTTAACTTTTAATACACATATCACTTATAAAAATTTAGAACAAATTTTATGTGAAATATATGAATTATATGCAGAACGAATGTGTACAAATATTAATCGGGTACCCTCTGCACTCCTCTCATTGATATACCAAAAGATGACGCTGGAGTATTAACTTTATTCAAAGGCATTAACTCATATAAATATAATTCAACTGTATGTGGTTCTTCTAGTAGTAATTTGTCTACCACATGTAATCAAATATTAGATGCAAGTCCAAATGCACTGCATGATGAATTAATTGATTATTTTAGTCATAATATGCCTAATAACAAAACAATTAAGAAAAATTCAGAAGAAGTATTTGAATTCTAGCGAAAGTTCGAACGGCAATGATCAGTGGTTTCTGCGATGTCAAAAGATTTACTAACACCTCTAGTTAGTATTATAGCTTCGAAGTATGCTTTTAGTGTAGGTAAGAAGGTTTTGTCTGAGGTCAGGAGCCAACTGAAAAAAGATATTTTGGAAGCATTAATGTGCGTGAAGGACTGTTAAGATGGTCATTTTCGACTGCAAAATAAATATGTCCAAATTGTATGTCGTCAAGTAAGTAATATTTAATTTAACCATATTAGTCAAAAATTTTATTTTATAATACCTTTTTAATTTTTTTTAAAAAATTGTACACATAACAAGTTGTTCATATACAATTTTTAATTACGAGCTCGAGAGCCAAAACTCAACTCGGCCCATGAGTCATGAACTCACTGACCGAGCTCGATTCGACCCATGAGTAACGAGCCGAGTAGAAGCTCGACTTGTTATAAACGAGCACGAGCTCGTACGGCTCAACGCATTGCCACTCGTACCTACGAGAAGAAAGTCTCTCATAGCTATAGAGAGGGGAGAGGGAGGGGGAGGGAGGGAGAGGCAAAAGAGATTGCTGTCCTCGTCTGTTCTTACACACATCACACTCAGTACGTACTTTCTCCCTAATCTCAAACGCACCCCATTTTGCTCCACCAAAACACCATTCCTAACCACGTAAACTGATCCTCTACCCCCACTTTTCGGGCCCTTCAGGCCCTGTTCATCCACACCCTGCAAAGAAAATTCATTCTTTGTGGTGATCATTTTGTTGAAAAATGTATTCTTCAATGTCAATGCACTCTCTTCCATTAGATGGGAGTGGAGGAGAATACCAGGGGCCCTTAGATGGCAACAACTTGTCTGGGGAGGCAGGCCTTCTTCTCACCACGGATTCCAAGCCCAGACTCCGCTGGACTGCCGAGCTCCACGAAAGATTTGTAGATGCTGTCACTCAGCTTGGTGGCCCTGATAGTTCGTTCCCATTCCCTTTCCTATGTGTGTGTGTGTGTGTGTGTATATGTGTGTATATATATATATATATATATTGTGTCCCACATCTCTCGGAAATGTCTTTTGAGTTTATAAATACTTTGGACACCGTCTTCCTACTTGCCGGTTTTAAGGATGAGTTGTATTCAACGAGTATATGCACATGCTTCCAATTCATCTCTATCAAGTTGAATGTGTTGGTTGACTTTTTTGGGTCATGGAGCTTCAATTTGAAGTGATATTCTAAATTAGTATTTAATTTCTTGGGTCTGCAAATACTGGCTCAGTATGAAATATATATATATATATTACTTGTAAAATTGAATCTTTTTTTAATAAAACACATATTCTTGAATTTCTTTCTGGAATTCAGTTTCAAAAAGAGAGATCAATTTGAAAGAATTTGTGGGTTTTGATGGGGTGATGAAGTTAACAGAACATGTTTGTTTGCTTATGCAAAAGGGTTTTAATGTTGTACCTTGTGCTATAAAGTTGTTTATTGTTTTAGGCTAATTAATTGGAATTGACTTTTTGGTGCAATTAAGTTACAGGTATTTTTAAATCTATTGGTAGATTTTTAATCAAATGCATAATTTTTTTCAATCTTCAAGCTTAAGTTATAATGCATCCTGAACTACTCTTTATCAACAACTTCTTGTTTCTTCAAATATTTGTTTATACATTGCTGGTTGATGTTTAATATTTCTTTTAACCAACCTATTTAGGGAAAAAGGCCTCGTCTGTAGGAAGTAATTTCGACGTGATTATTCGTCACTAGTTGCAAAATCCACCTGTTTTGACCAATAACACAATCATTTAGCCCCTGTTTGGGCTCCGTTTTACCAAGAAAATGCATTTTATTATTGTTGAAGTCAAAAACTGAAAGGAGACCCTCTCCTCAACTACATAAACTTGTAAACCAGTACTTAATTACTGATTATTCCATGAGAGTCAAATCTTGTGGAAGCATAATAAATTTGGCATTTGATTTTCTCTGTAGTTCACGAAGTTTAAACATTGCAAGTGAGCTATCATATGCACTATGCAGAGTAGGCGAAGGTTACAAGACTGATTGGCATGATTAACGCAAGATTTTACATCCCTAGATCTTATGGATCTTGCGATGCCTGCCAAACCCTGTTCCTTACTGCCGGACTAAGTAGTCGCCCATTGAACCTTGCTATGTTAATTACCCTAAAGTCTCATGACTTTCTTTCTTGGCTGGTTTTCAACCTAGTCTGTATGTTGACTTGTGGTCAATATTGACTTAATCAATCAAATTTTATTGATCTGCTCATATTGCCCAAGGGATTGATTATGATGATCGCTTGACCCGGGTAACACTCTGGCACTATATACTGTCTTTATTGCCACTTCAGTTGCATAAGTTTACAATAGCATAATCTTTACCCTGTGTACTTAAGACTTTTGCACGTTTGGTACCGAAGGACCTCTGAAAAAATCGAACAAATTCTTTTGGGATGGGATGTATGCAACGTATTTTTGATGACTAAGACAGTGTTGGTCATTGCTTATACATAGTAAGAGCTTATATACACAAAAACTAAGCTGGTAAGTTCTTTTTGTGCTTATAACAACTTATAGGTGTTGAACTACCCCGTCTAAAACTTCGCTCTTTGAGGGGAATAAATTATTTATGTAAATTTTGTCAGCATGTGCCTCACGTCTACGCCGGATTCATTTTCATCAAAGTCCTAATGCTTGCCCAATTTTCAGAAATAGCACGCAATATTTTATTTACCCAAGTAATGTTGAAATACATGGAGCACTGTCCAACTTTCATTAGCCAATGCTTCCCTGGTATTCCCTCCAGTCTAGTCTGGACGAGTTCTGTCGAGGAAAAAGATCATATATTGAATGATCTTGGGTTTACCTTTTCCTTACTTCACTTTCTGAGTATTTGTCCATGAACAATCTTTGGAGGTTCCAATAGCTATTTTTCACTTATTTTTTGGATTAATGAGCTAATTTAATGTTCTTTATCGATTTGCATTGCAGAAGCAACGCCAAAGACAATTATGAGAACAATGGGAGTAAAAGGACTGACTTTGTATCACCTGAAGTCTCATCTTCAAGTATGCTCCCTATCAACTGTCCCACCTAATAATCCAATCAAATTCCCTATAAAGATATAAAAAAATGATCACTTCTTTTCTATTTGATTCTCAAAAATATGGCTTACTAAGTGTAAGTACTCGGTATTTAATATTTCAGAAGTACCGTTTGGGCAAACAAGCAAACAAGGAGGTAACCGACAACTCGAAAGAAGGTATTCACTATTCAATAAAGCTCTCTGTGCACTACACATTTTTCACATTCCTTGCATATGCATAAGGTTATTGTGGTTCAGCATTTTTCCTTGTTTAATTAGTAAATATATGAATGATGCTTATCCAGAAAGTAGGGTCATTGAATCTATGGTAAATAGGCTTTTATTTGCTGTCTTGGTGAAGCATAGTTACCATTTTCCGTTCTCATTTATTCATTTTGATTTTAATTTATATGCAGCATCCGGCGTAGCTGAAAATCAGGATACGGGGTCATCTATGTCACCTTCATCAAGAATGACTGCCCAAGATATAAATGAGTACATCTCTTTGTACGCGATTTCTTAACCAACACACATGTTTTGGCTTGTATTAATTGATTTAGCTTTCTTATTGTTACCAGTGGGTACCAGGTTACTGAGGCTTTGCGAGTTCAGATGGAAGTTCAAAGAAGACTGCACGAGCAGCTCGAGGTTAGGATTGTCTCTCTTGGAAAATCTATCTCAAAATTTAATCTAAAATCTTCCCTATGGTTCACGTGGAGTAGGTAAATGATGTAAAACCCAATGTTTTATTTGTTTGTTTTAACTGACAAGTACGACTCTATGAAACAAGTTTAGCAGCATCCTATTTAAGGGAAAGCCAATAAAACCTATTCTTAATCAGATGAAAATGAACCTACTCATGGCAATTACAGTTCCCAAGCTGATGAAAACTAGGTTGAAATTTAGGGCAATTGGAATCCTCATTCTTAAATTGCTCAAAGCCTATGGCATCAGCATTCATCGAATCCAAAACAACTGACTTGACCTGATTCATTGCTGTTAAGGGATAAAAATCCCACATCAATAAAGATGAAAAACATATACCAATTTATAAAAGATTGAGCTACTCCTTTTAATAAAGTTGACATTTTAAGATGGAAGCCCAAATCTTAACATGGTATTAGAGCCCGTTAAACTCTAACGAACAATTCGATCCGATTATGACTAAAAAAATGAGTACACGGATTTCAAGATTGGTCTGCTCAAACGAGCCACCATCTTGCGGGGCATGTTAAGGGATAAAAATTCTACATCGAATAAAGATGAAAAACATCGACCAATTTATAAAGGATTGTGCTACTTCTTTTAATAAAGTTGACCTTTTAAGATGGAAACACAAATCTTAACAATTGCATCACTAGGCTTGTTCTTGGCGCCTCTAAGCTTTTATATGTGCCCTTGAGGATTTTTCTCGCTCGATTAACATGCTCAGGGCCCAATTCTTTTTATGATTAAGGAACAGGTTATGTTAACTGGTCAGAATACGAAACAAACTTAAAAATCCCTCGTGACTCCAGATGCCCTCTATTCCAATGCACGTATCGCATGCTTCCTTGAACCTTAGAAAAGTAGAAATAATCTTAGACCTTGTCATGTGCTGGGTTACCTTCAATTTCGAGATTTGCTCACAATTAATATGTGGTGTCATTAATCATAACAAATGTGTCATCACTTGCAATTATGTAATTCTCTTTTTGTTCCACTTATTTTCAAAGATCATTACCAAAAAGTGATAACAAAGAGTTTCTTGTTTCAAATTCGGTACAAACCAGGTTCAGAATCGTCTCCAGCTCCGAATTGAAGCACAAGCCATGTATCTTCAGTCGATCCTTGAGAAAGCTTGTAAAGCTCTTGAAGATCATACTGTGGCCTCTGACGGGTTAGAAGCTGCTGGGGAAGAGCTCTCGCAACTGGCAATCAAAGTTGCTAATGACTGTCATGGCATGATGGCAGTTGATCCTCCTGTACCTGAGGTTTCCACATTTATGGAGAGAAAAAATTATTCCAATATGCCTGCTCGACTAGGAGACTGCTCAAAAGATAGCAGTTTGATGTCGAAGGGAAGTCCAGTTTCTCCTACTATTTCTGGTTCTCAGGGCGCTGCACCTAAGAAAAGACAACAACCTATGTTCAGTGACGAGAATATGGTGCTTTTCGACAACGGTACAAGGCCATTCGAGTGGACGAAGCCAAATATTGAATGAGTCCCGCAGGATAGTTTGGTTTCAAGAATGGATTTAGTTCCATTTTCTTTACTGTTTCTCTTTCAGATCAGGGGTTTGTACATTCTTCAAACAGATTCAATCAATCCCATGTATTCATCCATTTGTACATTCCGATATTAACGATGGTTACAGACATCAAAGTGCAATTCCCTGAACGTGTGTTCATCTCATAGATCAAATACAAGTAATTTTCTACAAATTGACTGCCATAAGATTGATTCAGCAGTCAAATATGTGGAGATGAACACGGTTGAGTAAGCATGTTTACTAAGCTTAAAAGCAACTTATTAGCTGTTAAGTGTTATGCTAGCTTTTTTGATCTCTTGCCTTCTGGACCTCCAAACACTGGCGGAGGGAAGGGGGGTCACTTGACCCCCCAACCTTTTGGAATTCGTTTACTTAGCCCTGTTTCGTCTACATTATTTTTTTCATTCTCATTCTTCTACTTATTTTCAACCAAATATTTTTCAATAAAATAATATTACACATAAATCTAAAAAAAAAAAATTCTTATTTTTGCCACACATTCTTCAAAATATTATTATTTAATGTATTTTCTCGCAAAATGTACTTTTAATGGAGTTCAAAGGCTATAATTTCTCACCTAATTAAAGTGGTGTTTTAGCCCCCAACTAGTACTAACAAACATTGTGAATGTCGTTTAATACCAACATGTGGTGGATTAGAATGAATGGCGAGGGGAGGGGTCAGGTAGGTGAGTTTAGATAGGGGAGATGATTTTTTTAAAATATATATTTAATTGTCTTAAGTGAGGTATATTAGTATTTTTGAAAATTTATGTGACTTTATTTACAAATTTTTCTCATGGGACTTGAGATTTGTTTTTAATTAAGAATCACAGTCAGTATGACATATCAATTGGGAAGAATAAGCGCAATAATCATCTGATTCATAATCTCGCTCTTTAAAGAGAAAGAAGAAATTCTAGGTGCACATGAATTTCTTTTAGATAGAGAAAGAAGAAATTATAGGTGCACATGAATTTCTTTTAGATAGAAAAATATTTAATATCACTGTACATGTCAACAAATGATTGAGCCAATTAAATGAGCACCATATCTAGCATTAGTTTGCTATAACACTAATTTAGATGGAAGGATATGATAAATCTAATTAAGTGAGTTCCATATTTTTATATTTCATTAAATTTAATTGGATATATCATGCTCATGTTTGGGCTCCATTCTCCCAAGATACACATTTCTCTTTCCTATTTTCAACCACACATTATTCAATAAAATAATATTACATATAAATCTAATTTTGTTTTCTTATTTTAGCCATACATTCTTCAAAATATTACTATTTAATGTATTTTTTCGCAAAATGTACTTTTAATGGAGCTCAAAAGCTATAATTTTTCACCTAAAGTGGTGTTTCAGCCCCCACTAGTACTAAACAACATTGTGAATGCCGTTTAATACCAACATGTGGTGGATTAGAATGAGTGGCGAGGGGTGGCGTCGGGTGGGTGAGTTTAGTTGGGGGAGATGATTTTTTTTTTTTAAATATATATTTAATTGTTTTAATAGAGGAATATTAGTATTTTTTTGAAAAATTATGGGACTTTATTTACAAATTTTTCTTATTATTATTATTTTTTTTGTTGTTGATGTTTAAACAAGAACAAGAAGTAAAATATCTATTTAAAAGTGAGATATTTGAATTGCATACTTTCTTCTTCAAATAAGGGGTATTTATAGATTTTCCTCCAAATTTTGGAGTAATTTGATCATTTTGAGAGAATGACGGATGTTAACTCCTTATTGAATATCTTCTAATAGATTTGGTTAAGACTCATGTTTTATTCACTTACCCATATGCCATTCATTCAGGGCCGGTCCTAACTGTAGGCGACATAGGCAATCGCTTAAAGCTCCATTTTGATGCGTGGCCCACAAATTTTGTAATGTTAATTGACTGATTTGAAGAAAAAGAAAAATTATAATTGCGAAATTCCTTAAATTAGAATTATTATATGCAAACACAAAAAACTAATAAAATCTGAAAATACAAATATCTCTAAAAAAATCATATAAATGACATAAACTTATCACTTACATTTGTTTATCATATAAATATATCACAGCCATTACTTTCTCTATATATAATTAATTTGATCATTTATCTTTCCTACCATCATTTTTTCTTGAAAAGAAATAAAAAGTCAATTTCTCTCTTCAAAATTTACGCCCACTTTTTCTAATGCTCTCGTGGTGGATTAATGTTTTAATTAAACTAATACTTTTATGTATGATATGTAATCTTGTTTGGAATTTTTTTCGATCTACTTATTATTCTTTTTTTTTTCCTTTTTTATATTTGTACTTCAGTTGAAATCTTGTATTTTGTCTTCCAATTTCGTTGATTATGTTTAGTTATTTTTTAATTATTTTCTAAATCAAATTCAACAATTAATTTTAATCTCACATTTCATAGGACCTACAACTTTTCAATCACACATTCTATTGACTTTTATTAAAATTAGTGTGGATCGTGCGTTGCACGAT
>CAIGRR010023079.1:0-13480 GCA_903798365.1 Fraxinus sp. 1973-6204
TAATCTTCGAATCCATCCTATATCACATGCTAAGTTTTATTGTTTGGATTTATGGTTGAAATTTTACCTAATTTGGATTAATTTCAATATTTTCTTTTTAATATTTAAATGCTTATTTTCATGTGTGTCTACTAATGTATTTCATATATTTTCATTTACGTGGTCAATGAATGATTGTTTTTAGTGATTTGTACATCGTTTGAGAGACGATTGTGCATTTATGACCAAATAGTAAAAATTCTATATTTATGTAGGGGATAGAGATATATCCAAACACTAGGTGACCCATTGAGTTATTTTCACAAAGATTTAATGCGATTGTTTGACTTTAATCGACATAGAGATATAGTAGGTTAAATCAATCAAGTATGGTTAATTTCGCTCGAGAGAGGTAATTAACTGAAATTGAAAAATTGGGTCTAACATGTAGATGAGTAATTTATTAATTGGTTTGTGAAAAAATTAATTAAGCGACGGTTAAACGAAACTATGAATCCCAATCAAGTTTTTCCTCCAAAATTCTCCAAGTGTTTATGTGTTCTTATTTTGTATATTTTTAGTTCATTTTACTTATTTTTCAAAATCAAATTTCATTTTGTGTTTGTTTGTTTTTATTGTTAAAATTAAATTGACGGCCCAAACTCAAAAAATCCACAAAAATAAACATTTCTCGAGAGATCGACAACCCAAACTCAAAAAATCCACTTTATTACTTGAATGTGACCCGTGTACTTGTGATTTGCACTTTTATAGCGCACTTTTACCACACTTGAAAGTAACATCTCACCTACCTCCACTCACATTGTATAGCCTCTATTTGGTAGATATTAAAATCAGAATTTTAGTAGATTTTGATAAAATTTGATGAAATTATAGTTGAAAAATCCTGGGTCTAATGACGTGTGATTAAAATTAATTGTTGACTTGAACTTAAACTAAAATCAACAATTACAATATTAAGTCAAAATTAATAATTAATTTTAACCACATATTTTATGGGACCCATAACTTTTCACACTTCATCAGTTTTTATCAAAATCTACTAAAAATATGATTTTAATCCCTATCAAACAAGAGCATAATATTCCACCAATTACTACAGCAGTCTAAAGTTTTAAAAAAATAAAGCAAAAGTATTTAAGGAGTATGCTAAAAAGGATCGAATGCACTTGAAAGTTGAGTGGTAGTGCAAAGTGTTGTTGAAATTGACAAAAGTCAAAGGTTACTTCTAAAAATGAGTTAATTTTGAACATGTTTTAACAAATTTTTGAAAGTGTTTTGTTTGGCTAGAATAACTTTTAGAGGAATCTGGTATAAGATAATAACATCAAGAAGCCATTTTAAAATAAATAAAAATAAAAGTGTTTCGTGCAAGATAGTCGCTAACAATTAAAAGGATTCAAACGATTGTGTAAGGAACAAACATCTCGAGACAAAGTCCCAACGAGGGGTGCTTTTATTTATGAAGATTACAAATTGCAAGAAACAAAATGCCTCCAAGGGGCGTAAGCACACAAAGCAATCGAAAGTTAAAAGATAAGAAACGAAAGAAAAGAAATTACATATTCTCTGTTTGAAAATGATTTGATCGGGGCTTCTTTCATGCTATCCCCTCTTCTTTTATACTATTTTGATAGATTTCTTGTAGAAATGTTAAAACTGCTTATCACCCTGTAACTACTAACTTTCTCCATAATGGCCAACTAATCAAAGAATTGTCATTTTAATTGTTGCCATTGCTCCCATTACTTAACTGCTATCGATCAAGATTTTTGGGTCGTGGACTGTGATGAGATTGCTCATTAACCACCTCCATAACCGTTGCTTTGGATGATCTACAAGATGTTACACTTGCCCAACTTTTGGGCACACCGTGAATTTGGGCGATAATGATGTTATACATCGCTCAAATCTTGGGCGACAAGCTGACTTGAGCGATGATGGGCCTTCATTACAGAATTCTGTCTTGTGGCATCAAGTAGGCTTCCTGGTGGTCCTTCGCCACGTAACTCCATCTTGGGTCTTTACATGGTCTCGTTTGGGCTTGTTCTTCGAATCTTTTAACTGGGCTTTCATTCTTTGGGTTATCCGATTAGGCCATATTTTTGTGTATCAACAATTATCCCTCAATATGGCAAAATTAATATCAAGTATTAATCTTGTGTCATATTCATTCTTTGTATTTTCCGCAACACCCAAAATTCCAAAAGGGTAGAGAATTCCAATCATTGTTTTTGTTTGGTGGGGGCCCTCCATATTCTAAAAAGTGCACTATTACGCTACTCTTTATAAACCGAAAAGCACGCCACTTCATTGCTCCATTATACCCACGTTTTGCGTCGCTGCGCTTCTATAAAGGCTACTGTTCATCTTCTTGTTTCTCCATTCAAACACTTGCGCTTCTAAAACCCCTGAGAAGCTTAAAGTTTGTAGTAGATAGCGGTGTCAGACAACCCCCTTAGCTTCGAGGACTTTCAACAGCTACTCTCGAGACCATATGTGAATCCCGCATTTTCATCAGCCAACACTGACTGTAATGAGTTCTATTTCGGTCCATCATTTAATGATGCTGACTCTGTGGGGCAAGCCGCAGTGGGCCAACTGTTCCCTTGCACCCAAGATCCTCCTTTTCTGAATCCTATCCCATTAACGCCAATCCATGAACGAAGTATTCGCACTTAGCCCAAAGCTGATACCACCTTTCGTCTTTGGCATGCACGTATGGTAAGCCATGGCCCCACCAAAGCAATTTTTGATCGTGCTAGGATTTCTCATTTATTGGCAATCGCTCTACGTCTCCTAATATATGACTCTATTCTTTTCCCTATCCCTCTAAGTCTTTGGTCTTCTGAATATAATACTTTTATATTCCCACTTGGCCTAATGTCCATCACTCTGAGGGATGTTGGAGCTTCAGTCAATCTTCCACCTCTGGGCGACACTATTTCTCCCAACCTTTTGGTTACTGCTGCTGCCCCGAAATTTGAAAAGAAGCTCACTGATTGTTATTCGGGGATGTAAGAGCTCTATACCAAGACTGGTGCTGAGTCCACTCACGCTGAGCGTGTTGCCTTTCTTCAAGTTTGGCTCTGCAAATACGTCCTTTGTATGCCCAGCCTGAAACCTTCTATGAGTTATTTACCCATAGCGCATGAGTTAGCATGTGGTAAGTCTTTAAACCTTTGTTCCTTATTCTTAGCTGCCTTTTATATATGCATGGCTTCTCTCCAATCCCAATTGAGGAATGGTGCATCTCCAACTAGTAGCGGGCCTCTTTGGCTCTCTCAATTGTGGTTGATGGTGTATTTCCCACAAGTTGGTGCTCCACCATGCCCGCCAAGATCAGTTAGTTGTTATGGGCTATTCATTAACCTATTAGACCTTGTGAAAATGTCTAATAGGGACGTCTTCACATTCTTTTATACTTTGAATTCCACTCCTTCCTTTTTTCCTTTCTCTGTACATCAAGTTCCAAGTTATGTACGACCTTCTGCCACCATGAATGAGGTGAGCACCTCTTTGCCCATTTGGGCTCAATACTTGGTTGGGAAAGAACCGTTTTATGACATTCTAACTGGAACGAATGCTAAAGCAGGGATCGAATTGTATGCTCCCCATTTTCTTGCCCGACAACTTGGTTTCGGCTAAACATGGCCCTACCTTTATGTTTTTCTTGAAATTTGATAGAACGTTTTTATAAAATTACCAAAGCAGAGGTGCAGGCCATCGACGCCCGTAATGCCCTTTTGATAGTTGGCTTTTCTTTAGCCCCTTTCAATTCTATTTCTGTCTTCCATCCTCTTTTTGCACAATTTTAGCCTTCTGTGAAATGCAGGTTGTTTGCAACTGATGTCAACTGTGCCTTCCACTTGCTAGAGAGGCCAGGACCTCTTTTGTTTCTCTCATTTCTGCTGTTTCTTTAGCTTCCAAACGTCCTATTTCTCTTTCGAAGTCCTCTCCGACTCGTGTTAAACGCTTTGCAATGAGTCTCATTCCACCTGGTTTTTCATCTGCTCAGGCGAAAACTACTAAGGATGTGTCCCGTCGTAAACGGCCAGCTTCAGCTTCACCCAGCTTGCCCGAGGAGATGATGATGGCACTCATCTCATTATTAGAAGGAAGATATTTGAATTCGTTCCCTATCGTAGAATTTGTTTATTAATGAAAAATCCTTCCTGCATTAGTGTTTTACCTGGATTTTTCAGAAGGGTTCGACTTCTCCTTTGAAGACTCTGCCGTCACCGGTCATTGTTCCAGCACCTTCCCCTCAAGCTTCTCCGCCTAAGTTTTTTGGAGAAGGAACTTTGCCTGCAGGCCAAGAGCCTTGGCCCCTCAGTCAGTTGAAGAACTTTCACATCTTCAAGGCGTTGACCCCCCCACACGTAGAACCGGCAGGTAATACCATTTTTAAAGTTTTTCCTTTTGTTCGCATTGTTGGCTTTCAACCCACCATCATCTGCTTCCTGCAGAGTTTCCCATAATCCTGCCTGTTGTGGAAGAGCCTGCTAGTTCAGCTAAAGGAAATTCCCACAAGTGGTTGGATCCTCCATTGATATACCCCAATCTTCCAAAGCTGCTGACGGGGTAGCTTTTGTTTCATCTTCCATCTTTGCTTTGTTTAGTGTAACGAAAATGCTAATTTTTGTGCTCCATCCAGGATTTGTTTACTTCTTGGGAACAAATGAAGGCATGCACTACTTCCAATCATCCTATTTCCTCTACTATATTTTCGGAAGAAAACATGAATGTCCTCAAGCAGTTAGTGCTTGACTATGTTTTCTTCATGGATCTAGACATCAACAAAGCTAGTGCTTCTAGCCAAAGATATAAGTTCGAGCAATTAAGCACAAAAATGACATTAGCACTTGAACTTCCTTCGCTCAGAATTTTACCTGATTTTAAGCTTACTTTGAAGATCATTCATTCAGAAATCAGTTCTCTGCTCGCCAAGAATGTTGATTTGAGAGCCGAGAAGACTTAGTACATTCGCGCTGTAAGTGAAAAAGAGTCTTTGCACCAAAAGATTGAGAAGGCCAAGGTTGATCTGAACGAAGTCTCTTCTGAAGTTATGGTTGAGGACTCTTTGTTGATGACTCTGGCTGCAGAGATGAAAGAACTTCAAGTAAGAATGGATAACTGCAAGGCCAGGTTGGTCGCCAAGAAGCTCCCAAGGATTCGAGTGAAACAAGTCTTTGGTTGAGCGTTATTCTAAACTGGTGGTTGATTAGGAGTTCATGACCGCTTCCACTGAACAGAGCGATGAATGAGGAAAACTTGGAGAACGAATGCGCTTTCTTTGGGGCGAGCTGTAATTAAAACATTGATATTTTGACTTTTCTTGTAAGACGATTTCGTCTTATATTTTGTCTTATAATGGCGGCTACTATTTAGTCGAACATGTATTGGCGGCCAGTTTAATCAATGAAATGATCACTTTATTTATTTGCGTGATGTTTTTTACATGGATTTTTTGAACAGCATAATTGACGTCTTCCTTAATCATCAATATCCCCTAAAATTTGCTTACTAACCTCATGCCATATTCATGCACATTTCCCCTTGTGGAATCCTTAAATGGAATAAGACTCTTGACGTTCCACCGCCTCTTCAAGATTTGGACCTTCAATTTCGATTATTACGCGTTTATATGGCCATTCGTATTCCGTCTCTTCGCCTTCAAGCCTCTATAAAGCTGTGTGCTTGTTGTATGCTTGCTGTCTTCATCCTCATTTCCCCCACAACTCATTTGTTGCCATTACTTGGCATTCCAATGACGAATCTTCCACATTTAACATGTCAACTATTCCCTCTTGCAATCATAAATGAATCCTTCTTTTCCCAATTTCGCCATCGGTCTTGACATCTTCTTTGGCATGGGAGGTATAGGAAATGTTTTCTAGTCAATGAAGGTCTTCTCAGTGTGGACTGTAATGAGATTGCTTGTTAACCACTTCCGTAACCGTTGCTTTGGATGATCTACAAGATATTACACTTGCCCAGCTTTTGGGCGCACCGTGAGTTTGGGCGATAATGATGTTATACATCGCTCAAATCTTGGGCGACAAGCTGACTTGAGCAATGATGGGCCTCCATTACAGAATTCTATCTTGTGGTATCAAGTAGGCTTCCTGGTGGTCCTTCGCCATGTAACTCCATCTTGGGTCTTTACATGGTCTCGTTTGGGCTTGTTCTTCGAATCTTTTAACTGGGCTTTCATTCTTTGGATCATCCGATTGGGCCATATTTTTGTGTGTCAACAAAAAGCAAAAGGTCTTTCAGACAGCGCAAGGACTCTCTTAAAGTTAAAAGCACTTGCAAAAGACCGATTATCACTTGAAGATGGAAAACAGATAACATGTTCATCCAATGTTCATGTACAAATGGAATTTCCCTTTCATTAATTATCTCATAGTTTTAGAATCCTAACCCTATCATCCTTCTTTGATGGAGCCTAAAAATTTATTGAAGATGTGTTGATAAGTTAACTAAAGAAGAGTGTACGTTTCTTATCACCGAAATTAGTATAACAAGAAGGTGGTATGATTCTTTGCAATTTTATTGAACAATGAACAAATATTTGAGTTTTCTCAATTACTCGTAAAAAATATGACAAGATACAAAAATAATTAAAATGATAGTAGAAACATGATACATATAATTCTTTTCCTAATAATCCATGTATTTCAAACAAAGATGCTGTCTATGGTCGAAATTATCTATATTATATTCAAGTTAAAGTGATTTTTTGAAGATTTTATTATTATAAATTTATTTTTCTATTTTTCTGCAAAAGGGTTATAGAACATGTAAAGAGTTTGACCGGTAATACCGTTTGATATTCTTGTTGACACATCACTAAATAGTAGATCTCGTCATTCTTCGAGTACAATATCATATCCCTTTAAAATACTATTAAATATTACTTATTATTAGAAAAATTACATGGGCAACGATCCATGAATGTTGCAAGGAGAAGAAGAAAAGAATAGATTATGAATTTTCTTTTCAGAATAAAACTCAAACAAAATACAATGATGAACTTCCATGGGTTTTCTTCGATGAAAATCTGGAAAAATGGATTGAGATAGTTTCTCGGCTTTTTTTATATTAATTAATAGTTTCTGTTGATACAGAGATGGGATTCTTAGCAGGTTGTATTCTGGGTTTTGCAATGGGAATTTGTTTGGTCGTCGGTTTTGCTCGATACCAGAATGTCAGATCCAAACGTCGCTCTGATTTGGTATTCTTCCAATTTTTTATATTTACATTCTTGTTTTGTGCATGTAAGTATCACGTATTAATATCTGTATGAATACCTCTTATGTATAGATTTCGTGTAATTATTCTTGAATTTATTTTTTTGTTCATAAATGTATCAGGCTGCTGCAATTGCAGCTTTTGCAAAGATGACAATTCAAGATTCAAGAAAAATTCTACCCCCTGCGTTTTACCCTTCTTGGGTCGTCTTTTCGCAGCAACAGAAGTTGAGTTACATCACCTTAAACGTTTGGATGAGTCGATTTTTAACGGAAATGCAAAAATATTGAGTTCAACTCTCAAAAACTACGGATTTATGAAAATTGTGCACGTGATCCATTTTCTGTACAAGTATTTTGATTTTCCCTGTTTTTGATTTTCAGTTAAAATGGCTTAATCATCACCTTGACAAAATATGGCCATATGTTAATGAGGTCATTCTTCTTTTTCCCTTTAAATCCTAGAGCATGGAACATGTTGGTTTATTTTCTAATATGTAGATTTTATTTCTGAGAAATTCTTTGGCTGCATAGGCAGCATCAGAGCTAATACAAAGTTCTGTCGAGCCAATTCTTGAGCAATATAGACCAGTAATCTTAGCTGCTCTCAAGTTTTCCAAATTGACTTTGGGTAATGTGGCTCCACAATTCACAGGTTAGCTCAATTACTTTTTCATATACTGTATATTTGGTACTTAGTATTGAATAGGATTGCAAGTTACAATGACAATTTTTTTTATTTCATACTATTCTTGATGCTCTTACAACGTGGTTAATCTCTATTAGGAGTTTCAATGCTTAAAAGTGAGCCTGGGGAAATTGTTATGGAATTAGAGTTGCAGTGGGATGGAAATCCTAATATCGTCCTTGATATTAAAACCAGAGTCGGTGTGGCATTACCAGTACAGGTTCTTTTCCAACTTAATACAATCCTATATGTGTTTTTTCTCTGAATGATGAGTGAACTAACTCACGAAATACAGATTCAAAAACGTACAGTTAGAACTACAGAAAATATATGTTATTTTCGCACGTGGGGTATGTAAAAGATGATTTACTGTGTCGTTTTTGCTATGCTATTATGATACATGCTTCAGATTGTGTGATTTCTTGGACAAATGAAATTAAGTTGCACAATTGTAAAAATCGAAGTGCAGTTAGTCATTTTTTGAGTGGAGAATTATGATGGTATTGACAATAAGTCACGAAGAAAATAAAAATAATTGATACAATAAATACGGAAAAGACATCCAAAATGGAACAACGCATTAACTTAGACAACTCCCAAGCGTAAAAAGTTTTGTTCTTATTGCAAACATACTGGGAGATTCACTAGTGGAGACCAATAACAAGAGGATGTCCCTTACTATATCTCAGAAATAGTTGCAGCTGTGAAGATATTCATATTGAGATTTTCATTTTCATTTATTTTTCAATGTAGGTAAAAAACATTGGATTTACTGGGGTTTTCAGGTTAATATTCAAACCACTAGTTGATGAATTTCCTTGTTTTGGAGCTGTTTGTTATTCCTTACGACAAAAGGTGAGCCATGAACTCTCTTTCAAATTTTCATCATGGACGTTATCAATATCTTTAAGAGCATATTTCATATGCAGTAATGAACAAAATTTTTAGCTTTTTTTTTTTTTACCTTGATAATGTTGAGTACTACTAAGTCCGGCTAACCAAACAAGCCCATAAGTGTTTTTAACTTCATTTCATACAGATTAATGTCTTTACAGAATTCAGAAGGCTACAAAGGCTAAAATTTTCACAATTGAGTGCATTTTTACCTGCATAATTTCAGAGATGTGTGAATAAATTCGTAATACGTAAACAAGCATCTGTTTATCCAGTTGACCTTCTAATTTTTGCCTGCAGAAAAATCTGGACTTTACCCTCAAAGTTGTTGGTGGTGATATATCAGCAATTCCAGGAATATCTAATGCCCTTGAGGTTTGTGAATTTCACACATCTATTATTGTGTTTAAAGTTAGTAAATAGTAGTAGTCTTTAAAAGGGTTAGATAACTTTAAATAAGAAATATGAATGGAAACTCGTAATTGAGCTATTTTTTTTGTGTTCATCGTAGGATACAATTCGAGATGCTCTTGAAGATTCTATCACCTGGCCAGTCCGTCAAATCATACCCATTTTGCCAGGAGATTATAGGTCAAATCATTTTTTACCCTGCATGAGTGCAACCAATTCACATTGAGTTTCGAACAAAAATTAACCCATAGTTCATGATCTTGCTACTATTAAAGACCATATTCAATTCATTTCTGATGAGATTTCAAGTCTATCTTTGATAGATACATGAATGAATGAATCTACCTTTTCGTGCTCATTTTTAAGTTCTTCCAAAGAAAAAACAGAGATCCTCTGTCATTGAAAATGGAATAATCTCATTCTTGTGTCGGAATCAAAAGCATTTATGTTTCTTACAGGAACTCTTAGTGTATTTTTCTCTTACAGTGATCTAGAGTTAAAGCCAGTTGGAACTTTGGAGGTGAAGCTTATACAAGCTAAGGAATTAACAAATAAAGACATTATAGGAAAATCTGATCCGTTTGTGAATTTATTTATTCGGCCACTACGTGCCAGGACAAAAACGAGCAAAACAATTGTAAGAATCTTTTATTTCTCGTTAGTTTGTTGTTCACTTCTCTCTGGTTAATATAAATCCCCACTATTTGTTTAGAACAACCAAATAAATCCAATTTGGAATGAGCACTTTGAATTCCTAGTTGAAGATGTATCAACTCAACATTTGACGATAAGAGTGTCTGACGATGAAGGAATTCAAGCTGCGGAACTCATTGGATGTGCCCAAATGCCACTCAGTGATCTAGTGCCTGGTAAGGTGAAAGATGTATGGTTGAAACTTGTGAAAAATCTGGAGATCCAAAGAGACCATAAAAACCGGGGTCAGGTGAGAATGCCAACTAATCTGTATTTTTCATGTTTATAAACCGGGTTAATGGGTGACGAAGTATTTTAGTTTTTGTAACCATGTTAAAGTACAGGCTCAACTAAATGAAACACCTCATGCTTAGAACCATGATCGGGAACATCTTCTCTGAATATAGTTGTGTAAGCACAAACATAAGGATAATTAACCCCAAAGTGATCACAAAGTACATGTTTGATATGGAGTATTGAGTAGGATTGGACATTATAATACGCAGGATTTTAGCTTCTTTTTCTTCCTTAATATTGTCGAGTGCTGTACTATCCACCTTACTAAATAAGCCAAAGGAGTATTTGAATAGAATTGGATACTATAATAAACAAGATTTTAGTTTCTTTTTCTTCCTTAATATTGTCGAGTGCTGTTCTGTCTGCCTTAACAAATAAGCCAACAGGAAATCTAATTCTTTGCTCAACATAGTTCTGTAATTGACTTTGCAAAGTGATTTCTACTCTGTTACACATCCAATTTTCATATGATTTTTTTATAAACTTATATAAAAAGATGTATCAGATCCATTTGTAAAACAATTTTGATCTCTTAAATAAGCTTTGGGCAAAAAATGCGTCTTAAAAATTTTGTTGAATGTGTCCTCATGAGTGTATCATTTTCTATGGGATGCTTCAAAGCTTATCATGGCTAGTTTTTGTTTATATTATTTCTTTAATTATAGGTGCACTTGGAGCTCTTGTATTGTCCTTTTGGCACTGAGAGTGCATTTATGAATCCATTTAACCCTGACTTTGGATTAACTAGCATGGAAAAGGCTCTTTTACATGGAACTGGGGGAATAGATTCTGCCAGTCTCATGAAACCAGCCTCTCAGACGAAAAAGGATTTTGTTATTAGAGGAGTTCTTTCAGTGACAGTAATATCTGCAGAAGATTTGCCAAGTACTGATCTCATGGGAAAATCTGATCCTTTCGTTGTACTAATGATGAAGAAGTCTGATCAGAAGAGCAAGACTCGGGTAAGATTTGCTGATTCCGACTGACATTTGGAAGAAATAGTTGTTTTCGCGAATGCTTCACACACCCCCCATCCCCAGGCCAAATAAAGTGTTGAAGACAACTAAGTATATAACTCCGTCCCCCCTCTAATAGCTTAATCCTTCGAGATGAAGTGATTTGAGTCTTGTTGTTACTCGTTTATGAAACTTGTCCACGTGTTGGAACTTTGATAAAAGATGAATATGACGAGGCACATGAGGACGACTAAGAAATAAATTTGTAGTCTCTATTAATTTATGCTTTTAGATGAAGTGATTCAATGCATACGAAAAAATTAACTCATTTTTATGGTTAATTAAATACCTAACCCTGTTGTTTCCCCTTCCTCCTTGGAATTTTGGTAATGTAGCGTAATAACTTTTTCCCTCCCATTATAGGTTTTAAATGACACCTTGAATCCAGTTTGGAATCAAACATTTGACTTTGTTGTTGAGGATGGGTTACATGAGTTGCTGATGTTGGAAGTTTGGGATCATGACACGTTTGGGAAGGTAAATTCTCAGAATGGACTCAACTTTGTGCATTGAAGTATGAATTTTTTTGGAAATATTTAAAATTTCGACAATATATTTTAGAAAGATAAACGCTACTGCAAAAGAATTAGAATTTCTCTTGGAAAACAGGCAAGAATAGATAGTTAAATTTGTTCTGTTCCATTTTTTGAGGAGAAGAAACCCTCTAGGGGAAAAAAGTTTATACTCATTGGTAAAATAAGTAACTTAAAAAGAGGTCAGGCTTACGTTTAAGCTCAGCATAATATTCTACCTATGTTCAGGACAAAATGGGAAGATGCATAATGACACTCACAAGGGTTATATTAGAGGAAGAAGTTACAGAAACCTTTTTCATAGACGGGACACCATCAGGAAGGTTGAATTTGCATCTCAAGTGGGCGCCACAACCTATCATCCGGGACTGATAAGAGTGAGCACGAAAAAATATTGCAACCAATTGCATTGTCATTTTACTCGGACATTCTCCAGGTACGATCCAAGAAAGTTCAAAATCGAGTTTTTTACTTTCAATGATATGTCGCGAAGAAAACCATGGTAAACAAGAACTTACCCTGGTAATTATAACTATCATAGTTGTTGCTAATGCTTTATCACTGAGGAAGAGAATTTTTACAGGAAAATTGTTGATTTCATTGTTCGCATCTCACAAGCCTTCTCAACTCGGTTCTTGGTTGAACACTTGCGTGATTTGAATTATTTTCTTGCTGTTGAGGTGCTCCCCCTTCTTACCGGCCTACTTCTTTCTTAGCACAAGCACGACCATCATTTTCTCGTAAGACAAATGTGGTCGGAGCCAAAAAAGTTAATAGTAGAATTTTTTCATACTCGGATCAGCCTTGCAAGGTCTCTCTCGCCGGTTCCAATTTAAGCTCATGCATATATAGTCTGACCAAGACCTACTTCTGCTACTTTAAACACACAATCCAACATGTTTTGTTAGTAAATGGAGTCGAGGTCTTTGCTTAACTACATTTATGGGATGCAAATTTTGCTGGAAACAAGGATAGACTCATTTGGAGTACAAAATCTTTTGTATTTCTTGGTTAACATTCTATCATGATGTTCGGCAAAAACTATTTGTTGAATCTTTTTATCGAGGACAACTTTCGAGCTCTTGACTTGTTGATTTTGAAATTTACTTCGCCAACTTGTTGTATCACTCAGTGAAGGCTACTTCTGTGTGTCAATTTGGTCACTCCAAAATGAAAAGGATTTCTATAGTTACAATTATGTCGGGCAAGGATCTTTTGGAATGAAATCTTTTATATTTATTATCTCTATAAATTGTCCAAATCAATACTATTTTTAGACCTAAGTAGGAGTTATTAGTCATGATTTGTTGATGCTGATTTGGTGGCATTTTTTATTGCTCAAATTTGGGAATGCCCTCTAAGCAAAGCCAATGATTTATTTGGTGTAAGGTTTAATAGTGTAAAAGGAGGACATAAATGATCATTAACCATTTTAAACCTTTAAATCTTCGATGATGGTGAATTGGTGAGATTATATATTCACTAAAAGAACGTATATAAACAAATTTCTATTCAAACCAGTGTTATAAAAGGCATAATGCGTGACGATGCAGGGAGGCCAAGCTAGCGCGAGGCATATGCGTAAAAAAGAGTAAAAATGAGTTTTCTTATTTTAATTTTTTATCAATTAAAAATAATACTTACTAAACATTTAAAGCATATTTATAAGAACTTTATACATTTTTTTCAAAA
>CAIGRR010023176.1:0-22682 GCA_903798365.1 Fraxinus sp. 1973-6204
CCTCAGGGCTCGTCCCATCCTTGGTATCAATCCGTCCCTCCATAGGTTGGCTGTCTTTGAATGTTTCTGACAAATCCAGCTAAGTTGACCATTTGGGTCTTGCCATACATCTCATCAATCAGTCAGGGATTTGACTTTGGAAAGATCTTTCTATAAGAGATCTTTTTTGGAGCAAGGCGAGGCAGTTGCATCGTTGGAAGCAGAGTGCAGGCCTTTGCATTCGCGGTGGCTTATGTATGAATTCAGCTCTTCTGTTGGGCATGCGTTCAATTCCTCTCTCATGTAACCACTTCGACTTATGTAATCAGCTCGTCCCATACATAATCACCTCGGTCCACCACATGGTATGATAAGGACCACCTCTACTGATACGTAGCGAATAAGATGGTGGGTCTAACACAGCTCTGTAACAATTGTCTCGCAAGTCCATATCTATATATTCATATAGTACAAGGACTTTTAATTTGTAGAGTTGGAGCGCATGGGGGAAAGCATGAGAGGTAGGTGATTGGGCAATGTTGGAGATCTTGCTAGGCGTAGACGAAGCAGAGTTATGGCATTGCTAGAACGATGGAAGGAGTTGGGGACCTCTGTTGTATTTCCCTTGACAAAGCCGAGGTGATGGGGACAGGGTTTCCCAGTGGAGGTCGTTATATTGTTAGGGTTTGATGAGGTTGGAGCGGTAGGGGTTGGTAACTCTAGAGGGAGTTGTTGCAATCATCAGTTTTTGCTCTGGCCGAGGTGATATGGGTTGACAACTCTGGAGATCTGTTGCAACGCGAAGTTCTGAAGCAGTCGAAGTGATAAGCGTTGGCAACTCTAGGAGTTGCTTCCGCATCAGTTTCTGCTCTTGTCGAATTGATATGGGTTGACAACTCTGTGGAAAGCTGTTACAACTCTTACGCATAGCGAAGTGACGGCTGTGAAGAGACAATCTTAGGTTTTGTGCCATTGATTCGAAAGCTTTCGTGTCTTCCCAAGATGCGCCAAGGGGTACCTGCTTGCTTCCAAGGCACACCCCCTTTGCTATAAATAGCAATGGTGGCGGCGACTCTCAGGATGACGTGTTCAGGTTGTGCATGAGACTCACCGCTTCATCTTGATTTTAGTATTTTTGATTTCAAAGGTGATCTTCGGGTCCTAGCTTTGGATGGCCCAAATACGATTGTAATTGATCTAATGGCCGGGGGTACGTCTCAGGATGTCTAAGGAAAGTTCTACCCTGAGAGAGCCCATGGTTATCTCTCCGATGAGCCGAGTAGGGCCATTCTGGAAACAGTCGGCTTCTCCCCTAGATATGTCCATCCTGTGGGGGGCCTCCAAATACCCTTCAAAAACCACTCCAAAACTGATTGAGAGATGTAGGAACATTTTTAGGGTTCCCCACAATATTCAATTAATCCGACCTGAACCCCATGAGAAGGCATGTTATCCCAAGTCAGGGTACATTGCGGTGAGCGACCACCTATTCCGAGCTGGGTTGAGGCTCCCCTTTTATCCCTTCTTTAGAGTAGTACTCAGGTTCTATGGGTTGGCCTTAACACAGCTCAATCCCAATTCATGGTTCCAGATGGTAGGGGCCTGGATACTGTGGAGGCAGGCCAGCCTCGGGGAAGATATTCCCTTTAGCGTGTTCCATTCCATCTTCTTTCTAAAAACAATAGTCGGGGGGAAAATAGCAAGGGTTGGTATTACCTAGTCCCTATGGGGTCGTACTTCCCATTTGTGGTGGGGTCAGATTCTTTATTAAAGGGCTAGAAGAGCTCTTGGTTCTAGATTTCAGGGAGATGGGATACTATGGAGAATGATCCTATGGCGCCTTTGACTATCCCCACCACTTACTCCACCTATAGTAAGCAATTTATCGATTTGATTTCCCTTAACCAAATTTGCTTATGATTTTAATATTTGTGTTCTTTGCAGAATCTTTTCCGAAGTGCGAGATAGATGAGTAGGAGAGGGATATTATTAGTCATTTGTACCAGACGCCTATTCTTGAGAGGGACTACAAAGAGTTCATCGACTGAACATCATTTTGTCCTGTACGGCCTAATGGTGAAACAAGGTAATATCCTCGCTTCGGGTCCCCATGCCGCCCTTTCTTGTTTGAAAGTACTTAGCTACCTTTCTCATTTGTAGAGGATTTTATGAAGAAGAAATCACTGAGGCCTGATTTCGCCACCATACACCGAAGTGTGGCTGAGGGAAAGATGCTGAAAACCAGCTCGGCTGCTTACAAGAAACAGTCAGAGCATCTGTTATCCCTCAGCAGGGCTGGCCAGCAACCTGCTGAGGAAGATGAGGTAGAGGGAGGAACCTCCTTCATAAAAAAAAAATCTGGTCCTACTAGGGTTCCCTCATCGGCTCCAAAGCCAAAATCTCCTTATCCCCCTAACTGCTTCCGTCGGGGTGACAATTACAACCCCCTCTCCGAGCTCTCAGGCTATAGTGCTAATAACTATTTATTTTGCTGAAGGCCCTACTAGAAAAAGGTAGTAGAGGTCTACAACGACTCCAACCCAAGGCAAGGCCACTAAATTTTTGGAGAGCAAAGATGAGGACCTCTCCGAGGTAGTTCTGGAAATGCTGCCTCCTAAAACCGCCTCTGCAGCCCGGATCCATGGTAAGTGCTGGACTGATGATTGGCAAAACCATGCTACCTCGCGTGAGATAGAGGATCTGCTCACTGCCAATAATGCTTGCGTGGCCAGGGCCCTAAGTATGGGCGTCGCGGTAGAGGATCTAGTCCCAGGCCTCCACAAAAGGAATGATGAACTAGAGGAGAATTTTAAAGCCTCAAAAACTTAGGAGGCTTAGGTGACCTCTTCAGGTCCTCTAATCTCTATAGGGCTCATAGCCTCGGCTCCATAAGTCATGAAAAAATGAGTTTTTCCAGTGGCTGTTTTGCAGGTAGTTCTAATGGCCCACAGGACCTGGGGGAGCTCGTAGACCAAAGTCCCTTTGGAGGTGTCTAATTTCATTTTCATAGTAAGTTTGATGGTCTTGTTGATGCCTTGACATGGCCATTCTCCTGAGGATGATGAGATGAAGAAAAGTGCTTCTTGATTCCGAGCTCATCGCATAATTCTCGGATCTTTCTGTTGTCGAACCATTTGCCATTGTCTGAGACCAAGGAATGAGGTATGCCGAACCGACATATGATGTTCTTCCAGAGGTATTTGGAAGTGTTTGCTTCAGTAATCTTAGACAGAGGCTCTACTTGTACCCATTTGGTATAGTCAATCGCAACGATGGCAAAGCGCGCTTGCTTTTCCCTTGGACAGGGGGCTGATGAAATCCACACCCCATTTGGCGAATGGCTAGGGGCTGGACACAACAGTAAGTTCTTGGAAAGGTTACCTATGCACATTGAAGAAGCGTTGGCATTTGTCACATTTGCGCACGAATTCAATTGCATCCCTTTTCAGGGTCAGCCTAAAATACCCTTACCGAAGTACTTTGTGTGCCAAGGTAGGTCTGCCTGAGTGATTTCCACAAATGCCTTCATATACTTCCCTTAGGATGTAATTCTCTTCTTCTTCCCTATGCATCTAAGGAGGGGGAAGGAGAAGCCACGCTTATACAGAACATTATCCTGCAGGACGAAGTGAGCAGCTCTCCTTTGAAGCCTTCATGCTTCGGTTTCATCTTTCGGCAAGGTTTGTTCTCTCAAGTAGGCTAATATAGGCAACATCCAGGGTGAAGTACTCTCAATCCACATCAGTCATTCACTCTTCTTAATAGAGGGTTCAACAAGGTACTCAATTGGCACTACTTTGAGCAGCTCCTAATATTTGTTACTGATCAATTTTGATAGAGCATCCGCGTGGGAGTTTTCCTGGCGTGGCACCTGAATCAACTTGAACCTTTCAAAGTTGGGTATAGACTTCATGACTAGATTCAGGTAGGCTGCCTTAAGCTTGTCTCTGGCCACAAAGTTCCCATTTACTTGGTTCACCACCAACTGTGAATCACTACTGATAATCAATCTTTTTACTTACAACTCACTGGCTAACCGAAGTCCCACTAGGAGAGCCTCATATTCAGCCATGTTATTGGAAGCTTTGAATCCCAACCTTACGACATAGTTGATCTTAAACCCTTTTGGGCTCTCTAGTACAACACCAAATTTGGAACCTGTTTCTCGGGAAGAGCCATCAACAAAGAGATTCCAGGTGAGGGGTTCTGTTGGTTTCATGCTTACTTCAATTTCAGGGCCATGGCAGACTCTGTAACAAAATCAGCCAGGGCTTGTCCCTTGATTACTGTCCAGGGTGTGTATGTTAAGTCAAATTCATTGAGTTCAACAGCCCATTTTAGTAGCTTTCCCGAGGCATCTGGCTTTCGCAGGACCTACCTCAATGGGAAATTCGTCAAAACTTGAATGCTGTGGGCCTAGAAGTACGGCGTTAGCTTTCGAGTAGCGATGATCAAAGTAAGAGCCAATTTCTCCATGTCTGGATAACGTACTTTGAAAGGTAGTAAGGCTCTGCTTACATAGTAAATTGGTAATTGGTGTATTTCTTCTTTTTGCACAAGCACCAAGCTAATTGAGTTATCAGCTACTGCCAAGTATAACGACAAAGATTCCTCTTCCTTTGGTTTGCCGAGAAAGGGTGTTCGTCCCAAGTAGTTTTTCAACTCCTGGAATGCCTCCTCATACTCTGGGATCCATTGGAACTTTTTGCCTCCCTTGAGGATTTTGAAGAAGGGTAAGCACTTTTCAGTTGCCTTTGAGATGAAGTGATTGAGTGCGGCTACTCTACCAGTTAGCCTTATACTTCCTTAGGCTTCTGTGGGGACCTCATTTCGTTTAGAGCTTTGATTTTCTCTGGGATGGCTTCAATTTCTCTCTAATTCACAATGTAGCCCAAGAATGCCAAATGTGCATTAAAAGGGTTCAGCCTCATATGGTACCTTCTCAGTGTTTGAAAAGTCTCACCCAAGTGTTTAATATACTTTTTAGCTCGGAGCCTCTTCACAAGCATATCATCAACATAAACCTCCATTTTTTTGCCTAGCTGATCAGCAAACATCTTGTTGACTAACCTTTGGTAGGTAACCCCAGCTTTTTTAGGCCAAAGGGCATCACCTTGTAAAAATAAAGCCCTTATTAGTGATGAAACAGGTGTTGTCCTCGTCTTCTGGGAACATAGGAATTGTAGCCTGAATAGGTGTCCATGAAACTCAACAATTCATGCCCAACAATTGAATCCACTAACTGGTCGATTCGTGGGAGTGGAAAGCTGTCCTTTGGGCAAACCTGATTAAGGTTAGAAAAATCAATGTAGACCCTCCATTTGTCGTTGTGTTTCTTCACCAAAATGAGATTTGAGATCCACTTCGGATAGTTAGCCTCACGAACGAAACCATTGTTGATGAGCTTCTCCACTTCTTCTTTCAGGGCCTCATACCTTTCGACATTCAATGCCCATCTTTTCTACCTATGTGGAGTGCAGTTTGAATTGATCTACAGGTGGTGGCAACTGATTTTTGGGTCCATTTCAATCATGTCTTCGTGCCTCCATGTAAAGACATCCACATTCTTTCGAAGGAAGTCTCTCAGTGCTTCCGATTTTTTCCCGACTTACAGGACCTTGGATGTGTCCTGTGGGTCAACAAGGAAGGTCTTCAGCTCTTCCATTAGAGCAGTTTGGGATTCTAATTCAATCACCCTGGGATCCAGTTCTTCCAGAGGTTCTTCAGGTCTGGCTTCTGCCATGACAATGTCTAGCATCGAAGGTAGCCCTTCTTTAGGGGCCTCTGACATTTTAATATCCAGTACCATGTTGACTCGCGATTCAACCTTTCTCAAAGAGTTGAGATAGCACCCCAAACAATGGCAATTCCACGTTTTGTTACTGACCATAACTCTTTCAGGACTGGTCTTCCCAAAACTTCGTGATAGGCAGATAGACGATCAACGATTAAAAATTCCATGAAGTGGTGTGCCACCTAGGGTGGAGCCCCCATCTTGACAGCCAAAGTAATTTTACCTTTGGGAATGATGCTATCTCCGGTGAACTCGTAGAAAGCGAGGCTATCGACATTAGCTCATAATCTACTGTCATTTTATCAAAAGCAGTACCGAATAGGATGTTAACTGAACTGCCACTATCCGTAGCATGCGTTTCAGCCCGTTGGGGCCACCACAACTCTGACTACCAGGGCATCGCAATGTGAAAAGTACACGCCTGACGCATCTTCCTGGGTGAATGTAATGGGCTCCATAGCCCTGCCACATGCGGATTAGCTCACTATATATCTGGCCATTGTGGGCTTCTCGCCTCTCTGGTATAATTTCTTTGATCATTTTTTGATTCACCTCCTACACGGGATTTTCCAATAATAGTGTCAATTTCACGGATGGGCTGCTGTTCGGTAAAAGCAGCTGAGTTTCTCCTATAATGTTGTCCACTCCGAGGCCTATCCCTATTTTCATTTCTATCATTATGAGGCAAATGTTGCCTCATCTCGCCTCTTCTTGGAGAGTTCCTTTGTGCGTTACCCTGGTAGTGGTTATCCCTTATGTTGCGAGGGTTACTTGCAGGCTGGTCAGTATTTCTACATTTACTTATGTCATAACCATAATAGCGATGGAAAGCGCAATAAGGCCGTAGTTTTTCCTGGGCCTATCTCTAGGCCTACTATCTCGTCCTCTATTTCTAGAGGTTGAGGGTCGTCCAGTGTTCCACTACGTTGGGTTTAACATTTTCATAAGCCAAAGTAGGTACTGTATTCAGTGTGGCAGTGGCCAATGCTTGTCTCGAAGTGGGAGCCACAGTGTGCCTGGCCAGAATCCATTGTCGAATAACTATTTGGGAGGTAGGTCCTCTACCAATTTGCCTCTGAGGTGGAGAGAGTCCTTGGACGGCTCTGTTTCTGTGGTCGATCATTTCCTCATTGATAATTTCAACCTTCATCATTTCTACCAACTCATCATATGTGAAAGGATTCTTACTTCGAAAATCCCTCCAGAACATGATGTTCATGTTCAGACCTTCTTTTAGAGTTGAAAGGGCTTCCTTGTCTGTGACTTGTTTGCAATAAGTTATTTCGTCAGCGAAGCGAGCAAGGTAGCTCTTCAAGGTTTCCACTGCGGCTTACCTCATATCTTGCAAGTGCTGTATTGAAGCTTCTTCCTCTTTCCTAGAAAGGTATTGGTTTAGAAATGCCTTTTTCAGGTCTGGCCAGCTCCTTATGCTAAGTGGTGCCAACATACTGTACCATACTTCAGCAGCTCCGCCAAGAGTTAGATGGAATGCCCTGCACTTCAAAGCAGGTGAGGTACCTCTGAGGCTCATTTGCATTTTATACTTGTTGAGATGCTTCTCCGGGTCGCCATTTCCTTCATTTTGGGAATCTTAGGAGGGACAAAGTTATGAGGCATCGGAAAGGTGCGAAGCTCCTTGGAGAAGGGCAGATTGTCAACATCATTATCAAGTTCATATGACTTGCATGGTTCGTCAGAATCGTTCCCATCTGCTGCGGGACGAGGTGAAAGCTGGGCAGTTTCACTCCTGTTCTCCTAATCCACCATATTTTCCCCTCTCGCCTATTTCTAGGCGGCGGGGTCTGAACTTGGCTCTGTGCATGCTCCTGTTGGCGGGCCGTTTGGTGTACGGGCTAGTTCCTATTTGTAGCTGCCCATCCAATTCGATCAAAAACACTAGCATACCTCTGGGGCTGCTCTTTATATCCTGGAGGGAAGTTGTCCTCTTCAGCAGGGGCATTGTCAGCCGGAGCAGCTGTGTAGTTGGAAGTGTCCATTCCCACTTTTCTTTCAATAGGGACTTCTCTGCTCTTTATATCCTGGGGGGAAGTTGTCCTCTCCAGCAGGGGCATTGTCAGCCAGAGCGGCTATGTAGTTGGAAGTGTCCATTCCCACTTTTCTTTCAATAGGGACTTCTCCCTGAGGACTCAAATGGGTTCGTCGGCTAGATTCCATCTCGATTCATCTATAGGCTGATTGTTGAGGATTTGATGGGACTTGGAAACCACCTTGGTTCTACACTTGCATTAGGAGTACTTGCATGATAGCGTTTTGAGCTGCAATGTTTCTCATGTTCGTGGCCATGCTAGCCACTTCGACAGTTAGTTAGGTAGTTATGTTGCCTCTGCGATACTGGTGATGAGGTCGCTGATGTGTGACGTTTCGAGAAATCTGTTCTTCAGAGATCTCCCTTTTTTCATCACTAGAACTCATGGTTTGATGTGAGGGACCTCTCCTTAGTAACAGAGCTTGATTTGTAGCTGATCCTTTTCTCAAGAACCGATCCCTTTTTCAAGGGAGAATATCAACCGGATAATCAAACAAGCTTTTTGGTGGGAAGACTCGTGGTTTAAGTATGCTTCCCATAGACGGTGCCAATCTATTGACCTCGAGAAATGGCTCCGACACGTGGCCAACAAAACAAGTCTTCAAGTCAACTCTTCCCTGTATACGTAGCACACCATCAGTTGCCCGTGGCCTTTTCCGAAGTGGTTAGGAACGACCGCGAGCACTCCGACTGTCAAGTCAGTTCAAGGTTCAACCGAAAATGGTTCGCCAGTGGTGGAACACTCGTCGGGAAGTGGTTGATGTAAAGTATAATGATAGTGCTAGTATTGAAGGGAGAGATTGGATTCGAATCCTTCTTTTGGCATTAGGATGGGGTATTCATACTAAGGATGGGAAGAAGAGAGTCGTTGATGAGGAGACACGTGTTATCAGATCCTTCATCCTAGGTGTCAATCTGTCTCTCCATAGGTTGGCTGACATTGAATATTTCTGATAAAGACAGCTGAATTGACCATTTGGGTCCTACCATACGTCCCATCAATCAGTCAGGGATTTGACTTTGGAAAGATCTTTCTATAAGAGATCTTTGCTGGGGCGAGGCGAGGCAGGTGCAGCGTTGTAGAAGTGGAGTGCGAGCCTTTGCATCCGCGGTGGCTTGTGCATGAATTCGGCTCTTCTGTTGGGCATCGTTCAGTTCCTCCCTCATGTAACCACTTTGGTTTATGTAATCAGCTCATCCCATGCACAATCACCTTGGCCCGCCACATGGCGTGATATGGACATCCTCTACTGACATGTGGCGATGAGGTGGCGGGTCTGACACAGGCCCGTAACAATAATCCTGTGAAGATGACAAAGTTTCTACAAGTATAGCTCATAATTCATTACAACATGACAGAACAAAGAGTGTTGAAATTGATTGACATTTCATCAAAGAAAAGATACACAATTGACTAATTGGCACACCATTCATCCCCACTGAAAGGCAATTAGCAGACATGCTAATAAAGGGGTTACCCTTAATTTCAGTATGATGGAATAAATTGACTGACAGAAGACTAAGTTGGCAATATTTATACACAGGCTGAATTCAAATTTAAAATCCACAATGTTAGGCTGTCAACTCTAGGAATTTATCTTTTCATTTAGCAATTTGTAGCAATATGAGAACATTTTTCCTAGTGTGCATAATATTTATATTCTTCTGGAAAAATGAAAACCACGAGATATAATTGCAATTTATTGTCCTTCCATCATAATAGTAGAGTAGAGTATAGAAACCCAGCAGACTTACCAATGGCCTCCTGACATCATCAGAAGAAAGCCCAAGACGTCTTCTTAAATCTTCTTTATTTTCTGCTTTGCTCTCAATATCATGGGCATTATAGTGAACCTTTAGAAAATTGTCAATAGCAAGATTCCATGCCTCAGTATTTCTTAGAATGAGAGTTAAGTGTTGAATGAAGGCCTCATCCCCCCGTATGAAAAATATGAAATACAGAAGTCAATCCCTTGGTATACATTAATATAGTCCCTCATTAATATGTACAAGCCTGCTTCATACTTATCCCTTTTATAAAGAACTGCTTTACCATATTTTCACAGATACCTATAATATATCTATTTGATGACCTTGTCACTCAGTTCTTGCATTGTGTTTCCTGAGAAAACATGATTATGCACAGAGAACTTGGTGCTGTTTAAGGTAGTCAGGAGTTTGTTTATTTTCAAATGTAAGTATTAGAACACATTCTAGGAAAGTATTTCCCACTCCACTGATCTGTCCAGATTTATTGTGTGTAAACCACAAAGATCTAGTTGAGGGAAGCCAGAGCACAACAAAAACATAAGCAAAAATAGAGTAGCAATTTGCATTCACAAATTCAACAGTATTGTGAGTACCTCAGCACTCCGCACCTCTTGCGCATAGGTTGGTGAAACTGTTGTCACAATATTTGAAAATACAATTGCACCCTGATAAAAGACAAGAACTCATGAAAAGTTTTGCCAGACAATAATGAAGTGGAAAAGTACAACAAAAGCTTAATTCTCTATTTTATCTATGGAGGTCTCAAAATCATTGAAGATATTTCTAATGAGACTAACCACCCCATTTACTCCATTTCCACTCTTCGATATTAATCCACAATTAAATGAATTATTTTTATCAATCCGTTCATGACATTTGAAGAAATAAATATCATTCGAAACTTTTTCCCTCTCAAGCCTACACTTTCTTGTTCATTCCCTAATGTATGCATGCCTCTCTGAAGAATACCAACAAATTTTGGATGAGACACAGATGATAAGTTATGACAGGCCTCTTCTATCCATTAAATTCACACATCATATTGGAGAAAACTACTGAATATAGTCAATATGCTTAGAAGAACTCATGCTCCAAAGCTCAGAAAGAAATAGTACCATGGAACTATTATAGAGGACTTTCAGGATCATAAGAGTAAAGCGGAAAAAGTGCATCCACCTTACTACTAGTTGAAGTATATCTTAGCCACAGGTGCCATCTCAGCTGCAATATGAATGACTTGTAATCTTGGACTAAACAATGATAAAAATACAGATTAGAAGTGGCATGTAGTAAATAGGAAGTCCTAATTACAATAAAAACATACTTACCGTGACGTCGATGATTTAATCTGAGAAATGTAGCAATGGTTTTGCACTCAGTCTTTTCCTTACATGACATGTATGCATCAAGAATACTTCCCTCTCTCCTCCAAATCATATCTCTCAGCAGCATTGCATCTTCGGCTGAAATCTTCTTTTCGAGAAACCATTCATCAATCATTAGCGACAATCGACTCCCAAATTCCAAAGGCATTTCATCCACAGTTTTATCATGTACTCTTTTCATGTTTTCTTCTTTCAAATTATTAAGAGTGTTTTGAAATTCCTTCATAGAGTTTTGGTATAATTGAACACAAGAATCTATTCTTCATCAGACCTTTGAAGACATTCGTCGAGAATTTGTATTTTTTGTTGCAATAGTTCATTATAATGCTGCATTTTCTCAGATGAGAGCTTATGGACATTAGCCTCATCAAGGGATTCTTCAAGCTGGTTGACCTTTTAACGGAGCTTCTGGTTTTGCTGTAGTGCTAAAATAGCTTGATCAGCCTGTTTTGTTGCATGTTCTAACAACTGCTTCAAATTCTCTACCTTCTCATACAAACTTTTGCATTCTGATTTTAGTGAAGAAATTTTTGAAAATATTTTTCTGAGAAGCGGAGAGTTTAGACTCCAGTTCTTTTACAGACGATTCCAAAGATAATCATTCTTTCTCCAATATGTGAACACGTTCATCTGTTTTCTTAAGATTACTAAGCCCTGTCTTTGTGTTTCTAGCTCATGCTTGAGTGAGAAATTCTCTATTCTCCATAGTTCTAATTCTTCTCTACAAGAATTCACATCATTAATTTGAGAAAAAGGAATTGAAGCATTCACATCGCACATGATCATTGAAGCATTCACATCGCACATGATCCCTTCACCGCTATTTCTGCTAGACACTCCCTGCAAAGCCTCTTTTTCACAAAGAATCTTTTCAAGATCGTCGAGCGCAAGGATGCGAGCATCGTTGAGAAGATGAATATCTATAGCACGATAAGCAAGTAATGTAAAATTAGGTGAAGTTCCCAAAACATAACAACATAGAACACTACCTAAAAATCGTAATGGGTGGCTTGAGAGAAAAAATGACTTAAATTTTCCTGCATTTCTTATCATCCCAATTAAATCTTCAAGATGAATACCCGAAAGTTGTTCCCCACCTTCCAATTTCCCCACTGTATTGGTGGACTGTCTCAAACAAAAAATGATATAACTATAATCTCAATTATGCTCTTATTCCAATTGGTCAAATAAATAAAGACCAAAAATCGATTAAAATAAATTTAATAAAATCATCTACCCAAATCTAGAATGAAATTAAAAAGGCCTTCTGTTATTCTCTCTGACAGATTATTAAGTAAATACCATCCACGTTCTGCTCACTGTATACCATTTTTTAAAGAGCTAAACTATGAGACAAACATGTGTTGTATCCAAAAACTCATCCCTTTGAAGTTCAAATAATTTCTTCTGTAGATATTCATCATGATGTTTAGAAATGACTGAGAACGAGCTAAAGGATAAAAACACTCAATGCAATGATTCATTGTTAGAAAATAGAATATGGAAACTACCATAACTGAGAATGGGCAAGTTTATGACCTTTAAAAAGTGCCCGACTCTGCACTGAGAAAAGTACCTAACACTAGGCCAAGGCCTAGGTCAATTGGTAACTGCGAGGCCTTATTGGTCAATGGCTGGTTTCAAGCGTCCTTTTGGATGGGAGGGTTAAAATCATTTAATCCCTTTGAAAAGAGGGGGAAAAAAATAACACCAACCAACAACTAAAATTTATTAGTTAAGGTAAGGAACAAATGTCTTCTCTCCTATCGTGTTTTAGTTATAATGTACATTCTTTTTCGAGCAATATCTTTATATTTTTCATATTGTCAACTTCACATAAACACATATAGAGCATCCTGATATTAATACAATATTGTTACATGAGTTATTCGTATCCAAAGTCAACACTTACTAATCAAATCTCCATGTCCTAAAATTGACAAAAATAGAGTGGTTGATACTTTTGATCTATGCCCGTGTTCAACACCCACATCTAAGTCCAAACAACATATAACATAACAATAGCTCTTGAAACGTTCAGATTTTGGCTAGCAATAATTGGAAAAAGTTAATAATCTTTTCTTCCAAAAAATTTTTGATCAACAATTTAAGCTTGACGGGGGAGATATTAATGTCTATTTTAATATTGACTTGTTTAAAGAGAAAAAAACAAATAATTAATTCAAGATTGAGAAGCAAAAGATTTTTGTTCTGATGTAGGACAATTGGCGTTAGAGTTTGAAGAAGAATTGGACCGAAAATTTGCTAAAAGAGCTGTTCCGAAGAAACGGGGATAACTTTTTGCACCGGTCTTAGATTTCATATTATAATATTGTTTGTAGTCTCAAATTCGCAATTTAAGGCATGCGACCGGGCAATCAAAGTTTTAGCGTTATTTTTGTTTTTTCCGTTTTTAGTTGCTTTGATTTAGTGGGTGTCTATTTTTGTCTTTTTGCTTAAATTAGGGTTTCGAGAGACTATTTAAATGCTCTTTTATTTTCTTAATAAACACATTGAATTTTGGGAGGCTATTATTTTCTTGTGAATTACAATTTTCTCTCGTTTGGGTTTACGTTTATAAACCTAGATGAAGGCAAGACGTAGTTCACCATACAGAGCGAAGGATTTACCTTGTTCGATAACCAACAACGAAGCCAGAAGAGTGAACCCTCATGACGTTGGTCGCAAGAAAGTCGATGCTGATTTATGGGTAGCGATTGAGGAGTAGCGAAAAATAATGGAAAGGTTGGAGGCCATGCTACAGCAACAGCTGGGGCGGCAATCTAATCCCAACGCCCTTGTTGTCAACGCTCCTGCCCCTGCTAACAGAGATGAAGTCAAGGGAGTTGCCCTTAGCCGCCCTGGAGGTGGGTGACCACCTAAGGCAGCGAGACACGTGCAATTTGAGGATTTCAATAATGAAGAATTTGAGGATGACTTTGCAGGTTACCCAAGGAATCATCAACAAAATTGAAATCAACATGACTATAGAATCCGTGTAGACATACCGCTGTTCTATAGAAAATTACAGATTGAAGAGTTCCTGGGCTGGATTTCTGAAGTTGAGAGATTCTTCAAATTTATTGAGGCCACGGAGGAACGACAGGTGAAGCTAATATCGTATAAGTTGAGAAGTGGGGCTGCTGTCTGGTGGGAAAATGTATAGATGGATAGCTGACATCAAGGTAAAACTCCTATGCGATCCTGGAGGCAAATGAAACAACTTATGACGAACAGGTTTTTACCTCCAGATTATGAGCAGTTTATTTTCCAGAGTTAACAAAATTGTGTGCATGGTAACAAGACTGTTGCAGATTGTACTGAAGAGTGGGCTAGGCTGTCAGTTCGTAACAACCTAAATGAGACTGAGAGACAATGGTTTCCAGATATTTAGGGGGATTAAGGTCAATCATTCAAGGCAAGATTAGGCGACAAGTGGTTTGGACAATGGATGAGGCTCATAACATGGCCTTGAAGGCGAAGATGATGGAGAAAACACCCAATCATTTCTCTAACTACAAGAAGGACATGGGAGAGTCGTCTTACACAACGGTGAACATGGGCAAATTCTCACCAAGCGATGGACATAATTAGTCTAAAAATGCTTCAAATCAGATTCAACGAGGTACGATTTCTGGTAATCAACCAGGCCATCGTTCGAATGAGTGTCCGACCAAGAGACCCGTGAATTTCGTGGATGCTGGAGAGGATGATGAGGAGGATTAGTGTGTTGAGGGAGAAGAAGTCATGGACGAACTATTGGATGGAGCAGAAATTACGGAGGAACAGGAGGAGCATGTCAGCTGTGTAATTCAGTGGGTCATGTGTTCAATGAAACTAGAGGATTCATCACAAAGAAACAATATTTTTAAGGCTTGCTGCAGTGTTCAGAGGAAGGTCTGTGATTTGGACAATGGGAGTTGTGAAAACTTCGTTTCCAAAAGGCTGGTGGAACACCAAAAGCTGCAGGTTGACAAACATCTAAAGCCCTATGTGATTGGGTGGATTCATAAAGGGCCTAAGGTGAACGTGATTGAGGTGTGCAAAGTTCATATTTCAATTGGACAGTACTACCGAGATGAGGTGGTCTGCGATGTTGTCGACATGGCAATTTGACATGGATGTGACCTATAGGGAGTGACCTATAGGGGGCGCGATAATGTTTGTGTTTTCAACTGGGAAGATAGGAAGATCGCAATGGTTCTAAAACGGAGTTCAGTTGGTGTCTCAACTAAGACTACAACGGAAGAACGGTCCTTACCATCCTTAGTCACTTCCATAATAGATTTGGAATTGGGGTGAATGAAGCACGGGAAGTACATGTTGTGGTTTTACAAGCTCGAGTGATTGAAGAGAAAGAGGAGCAGAGAGATGTGGTACCTGAAAAAGTACCATCCCTTTTGTCCGAATTCAGTGAATTGGTGTCCGAAGATTTACCAAATAACCTTAGAAGCCTTTGAGAGACATTCAGCACCATATTGATTTAGTTCCAAGAGCAAGCCTACAAAATTTACCACACTATCGAATGAGTCCCAATGAGAATCAAATTTTACAGGAAAATGTGGAGGAGTTAATGAAGAAGGATTTATTCGAGAAATCATGAGTCCATGCGCTGCTCTCGCATTACTGTTTCTAAAGAAAGATGGAAGTTGGAAGATGTGCATTGATAGTAGTGCGATCAACAAGATAACTGTCAAATACAGCTTTCCAATTTCGAGATTGGATGACATACTAGATATGTTGGAGGGTTCGAAGTTGTTCTCCAAAATCGATACTCGAAGTGGCTACCATTAGATTCGGGTCAAACCTGGTGATGAATGGAAGACGACTTTCAAAACAAAAGAAGGACTCTATGAGTGGCTGGTTATGCCTTTTGGGCTATCCAATGCGTCTAGTACTTTTATGCAGCTTATGAACCAGATATTGCGATCTTTCATGGAAAATATGTAGTTGTTTATTTTGACGACATACTAATTTACAGTCGGAGTAAGAGGGACCATATGGAATATCTTCAGGCTGTGTTAGAAGTGTTGTCCGAAAACAAGTTGTTTATCAATTTTAAAAAGTATAGTTGGATGACAAGGCGATTGTTATTCCTGGGGTATGTAGTCAGTTTGGAGGGTATATTGGTTGACGAAGAAAAGGTGAGAGCTATTCGTGATTAGCCTACACCAAAGACAGTAGGAGAGGTGAGGAGTTTCCATGGGTTGGTGACGTTTTACTATCGATTTATTAGAGATTTCAGCAGTATTGTGGCTTACATAGTGTCTCAAGAAGGAGAAGTTTAATTGGAGGGGATAGCCGACACAGCTTTTGTTGTCATCAAAGAAAAATTGTATATTACTCATGTTCTTATCTTACCCAATTTTGAGAAATTATTCGAAGTAGAGTGTAATGCTAGTGGAATGGGGATTGAAGTAGTTTTGTTACAAGAGAAGAAACTAGTTGCATTTTTTAGTGAAAATCTTAGTGATGCACGGTGAAAGTGGGGTACCTATGACCAAGAATGTTATGTAATCGTTCGTGCTCTAAAACATTGGGAACATTGTCTAATTCAGGGAGAACTCATCCTTTACACTGATCACCAAGGTTTGAAGTATCTGAACAGCCATAGGAGTTTAAGTAATATGTATGCTCGGTGGTCAACATATTTGCAGAAGTTTCCTTTTGTTCTGAAACACAAATTGGGTATTCTGAATAAGGTGGTAGATACTTTAAGTCAGCGTGCAAGTTTGCTGGTGACTATGCAACAAGATGTTACTGGGCTTGAGTTTCTAAAAGAATTGTATTCTGATGATGAAGATTTCACTGAGGTGTGGGAAAAATGTATTCTGAAACAAACAAATGGAGAGTTTCATGTGGTCAATGCTACCTATTCTGTGGCAATCAATTATGCACTTCGTGAAGCTCTTTGAGGGAGAAACTGATTCGAGAATTACATGGTGGAAGTTTAGGTGGTCACTTGGGGTGTGACAAGACTATTAGTGGGGTAGCCGAGCGGTATTACCAGCCTTAGTTGAAACGCGACGTAGGAAACTTTGTTCGTAAGTGTTATGTTTATCAGACTTCTAAGGGATAGGTGCAGAATACAGGTCTCTCTAATGGCATATAAGAGGATTTGTTAATGGACTTTGTTTTAGGACTTCTGTGAACTAAACATGGAGTCAACTATGTGTTTGTAGTGGTTGACAGGTTCTCCAAGATGGGGCATTTTATTCCCTATCGAAAGACTTTTGATGCATCTCATGTGGCTCAACTATTCTTTCGAGAGCTGGTTCGTTTACATGGAGTCCCACAGTCTATCACTTCTGACAGGGATTTGAAGTTCTTTAGCCATTTTTGGATTACATTGTGGCAACGGATGTATACTACTCTCAAGTTCAGTACCATGGCACACCTGCAAACTGACGATCAGACTGAGAATTTGAATAGAACACTGGGAAACTTAGAAACTTACTTCAAAACATTTGTGGGGACAAGCTAAAATAGTAGGATGTGGTACTGGCTCAAGCGAAGTTCGCGTACAATAATGCAGTTCACACTGCTATTGGTAAATCTCATTTTGCTTTAGTGTATTTGCAGCCTCCTAAGCATGCGTTAGACTTGGTACAACTTCCCAAGGTTCCTGGAGCAAGTATGGCTGCTAAAAACATGGTTGAGCAGGTTCGTGATATTCAGGCAGAAGTGAAATTCCGGTTGGAGGAAAAGAATGTGAAGTATAAAGCTGCTACAGATGTTAAGAGGCGTAAGAAGTGGTATGCCGAAGGTGATCAAGTTATGGTGTTTCTGCGTAAGGAGAGGTTCCCAGTCGGTTCCTATAACAAGTTGAATCCAAGGAAATATGGACCTTACAAGGTGATAAAAAAGATTAATGACAATGCCTACGTGATCGACTTGCCTGCTGATATGAATATATCTAGCACTTTCAATATAGCTGACCTTTATGAGTTTTGTGATGATGTTCCGCTTTATCGGGATTATAACTTGAGGTCAATTTCTTCACAGATTGGAGGGACTGATGTAGGATAACTGGCATTAGAGTTTAAAGAAAAATTGGACCGAAAATTGGCTAAAAGAGCTGTTCCAAAAAAATTACAACTTTTTGCACCAGTATCATATAGTCTATTATAATATGTTATCGGAAACATCTCTCAGTGCTCCATACCTGCCAACCTTGGGTTACCCCAATTGACATCGTTTCCATACTCAAATTTACAGTTGAAGACGTGTTACCGGACAGTCAAAGTTTAAGTGTTATTTTTTTTTTCATTTTTAGTTGCTTTGATTTAGTGGATGTCTATTTTGGTCTTTTTGCTTAAATTAGGGTTTTCGGAGACTATTTAAAGGCTTTTTTATTTTCTGAATAAACACATTGAATTTTGGAGGCTATTATTTTCTTGTGAATTACAATTTTCTCTCGTTTAGATTTACGTTTGTAAACTTAGAACTTCCATTCTGCGTCAGTTTCATACCGCATGCACAATCTCATTTGGAAAATTTTTAGCTTCTACCACATAGTCAACTACTTCTAGTGCACAAGAATTTTTTGTATCTTCTTCATTTAAATGTTTAGTTTCTCTTGTAATAGGGATATTGTCATCAGACATGGGCTCAAGCTCTTCAATTGAATCTGAATAGCCATCTTTGGAGAAGATGCCAGGATTAGAGCCTTCATCGCCTTTAACCTCAATATTTATATTTTTAGGATGATCGGGGTTGATATTCTTTGCAGGCTGCCTTTTATTTTGTAGAATGTAAATATATCGATGCCCAGTTACTAATAGCATCAATATGTATAGAGTACAAAATGAAAAAAAAAATACCAAAAATGAGTATCTTATAGTGGTGAAACTTATGAGAACCGTGTTTTGATCATTTTTGAATGTAAGAAATAACCATGAAGCGATCAATGTAAAAGTTGCGGATTATCAAATTAATTGCTACTAAGTTACCGAATGGTTTTTAATCATCCGTTATTATTTTTGACTCTACGTGCGGAATTAATTAATCAAAAGCAACAAATCACTTTTAATTGTTTCTAGATGGCTTATCAAACAAGTCAATTATCCTAAGTTGAATTACCGCAATTTGTAATACTAAAGCAATAAATAACAATATTTATGACGGAGAAACCCAATTGGGTAAAAACACCGGGTACCAAGGCTGTTACCTTAAGTATGGGCAATATGAATTACAACCCGTTTTCAGCCTAGCAAATTCCATTAGTTCACGCTGTTGTAATTCTTTAGCTATGTCAACAAGCCAAGCCCGACCAAAAAAAATGAGGCTTGGCCCGAGCTTTTGGCCCGGACCAAGTTTTTTTTTTCAAAGGCTTTGCTGCCTTTTGCAGGCAGCTAGGCAGCACTTTCAAAAATTTATGTATTTTTTATAATTATGGGCAGGCTTGCCCGGGCTTGAGCCAACTTGACCTCAATGTTTTTATGTAGTAGACAAATGTATCTATATCTCTTCTCAACAATCCTTTAGACGTAAAATGCAAATCTCAATTTCATTCAATGCTTCCCTTATGTGTATTCTCTCTCCCCCCTTTTGTCACAAATGACGAAGGGATAAAAAAAACTTTTAACAATAACATAAAATCACTAAAAAATGCAGTCATTAGCATGCATAAGTATAATTAATGTGCAATAAACCTTCCTATATACTCAGTTCAAGTTATCATGGAGTAAATTGTATAAGTGATCCATGTGTGTAAAGTGTCATTAATCATTTGCTAGTAGGACTCCAAACTTTAATTTTGTGAGAAAGGACATACTAAACATCACTATCAATAAGTGTATTCCTCTACTTATGAATATCAAACCATTTAAAACACATTAGGACCTTTAACTAAAAGCTCATTTAATATTGATATTTTCTTTTCTCCCCTGACTTTTTGCATATATATTTTTCAATATTTTAGGCTCATCTTTATTTGTCACATCTTAAGTGTAGGTTCTTCTTCATTAAGCGACTAAAATGACCCATGTAACGAGCTTTAAGTCGGTTAACCTAAGTCAGTTGACCATAAGCACCAGGATATGAGAAACTCCGCAGGCTTAATTACTTGAATTAAATAGGCACCGAAGAAGAATATAAGATATTGAACTATTTATTATTGGGGAAAATTTGAGTTTAAGTCTAATAAATAAGGTCAATTCATGTTCAAAGTCATCCTACTAACATGTGATTGTCATCCCAAATCTCGCACACACGGTAGAGTCCTACCAACAATATCATAGTGTATGCAGTGCAAATGGTACATGAAGACACATATATTAAGTACTTCATAAATACTAAGTCAGCAATGGAAACTATGTTACAGCTCATCGATTAAACCCATGCATGATCACAACACACAAGTTCAAAAATGTTGCAGTAAAAATCTCCATCATTTTTTTTCAATTTTCCATATTTTTTGTTTTTATTTTAAAGCATGAATGCACCAAACACACTAAATAAAATGTCGGACACAAAAAAAAAAATGAGTTTTCTACTTAGAAAACAAATAAACAAATATGATGATGCATAAATCAATGTCATACAACAATAAAACATGAGCATGCACCAAAATAATACCTAATCGGTTAGGTATGCAAATGCTCTTACCTTTAAAAGCACTGTGATCTATTTCACAATTCTTCATATCACTTTTCTTCACCCAAACTTACCTAACAACATGAATATTCCTATTCAGATGTGCTATTAACTTCATCAATTGACTCACTTGATTAGTAAGAAAATTAATCTAATCAGCAAACTCTTGATTTTTATTTCTACTTAAGTTCCGATTTCTATTTCTATTTAGGAAATGATGACATATAGACCTTATGTGTCTTAATTCACCGTAATGAAAATATTACACCTCATCCATTTATAGTCAAAGCCAATTAAAAATAAAAATTAAATTGAATAAATGATTTTTTATGAGGCCTAATCGGTAATTACTAATACTTGAAGGGCTAAAAATATTATATAAAAAAATCTAGGAAGTTAGTTTACATTATTAGAAATGAAAGGACTAAATATGATTTGTATGAAGATTGGGGACTTGACTTTGCAATTTCCTCATAGTCATCCATTTAACTTTGCCCATATCTATACATTGGGCTCAAAGTCTTGGGAAAACAGAGAGCAACANAAATGAAAGGACTAAATATGATTTGTATGAAGATTGGGGACTTGACTTTGCAATTTCCTCATAGTCATCCATTTAACTTTGCCCATATCTATACATTGGGCTCAAAGTCTTGGGAAAACAGAGAGCAACATAGACCAAACCGTGAGAGAGGAAAAAAAAGAGAGAAAGGAAATGAAAGAAAAAAAGAGAAGGGAAGAAGAAAAAGGAAGAGGAAGAGACTTATTTCTCAATTTTAAAGGTAAGCATAAATTTTGGTTATTGAAGAACGGTATTAGATTTTATGATTTATGATAATTTTCCCTAAATTTAAAATTTAACAAGTATGAGTTATTGAAACATATTTTAGATATTAAACAGGAGTATATATATATAAAGAAATGCATATTAAAGGATTGGTGTTAAAGAAAGTAAAAATTTGGAAATGGGTTTGTGAAATAAAAACATTTCTTTAATTTTCTTTTGAATATATGATGCTAAATACTTAAATTAGGGATTTGAGGTTGGAAATTTCTATTTTTTAGCAATTTTCGGACAAAATCGTATACAGTTGCTACTTTTGAAATTATTTCCTGAGAGTACTAATTCTGTCAATAGTTTTGGTAGTAGTTTTCAGTATATAGAAATAGGTGACAGATTTCAATATTCTGAAATTTAGCGTTGTTTTTGGCAAGCCTTTGTTTTTTCAACTTTTATGAGTTAGAATGAAATTAAATGATAAATATAGAAGTTTAAGTATGCAAATAAATTATGTATGTGGGTTGTATAAGGTGTATAAGGTGAATAAGTAATAAATTTAATATAGGCGGTAATTGGTGCGTAAATTGGTAAAGAGAAGTGAAATGGTTTTCCTATTTTTATTATTATTAAAATTGTGAATTGAGTTTTGACCCAGATAAGTTTATTATTATATTAGGAGGTAGCACAGAGATCGAGACAGCCTACCAACCAAACCAAACGCCCCGTAAATAGCTTGTGGGTGGAAAAACTTAAATATTCTCCAAGTATTGATAAATTAATTATGCTATTATACATTTTATGCTATTATGCGAAGTATTTGTTCAATTACATGATTAATATGGAAATGTTCTTTCACTATGATATATGTGCAATTCAAAGATTGTGTATGGACTATTTGTGAATTGGAATGTGAACATGGATATTGAGATCGACCAAAAAAGTACCCATGATTATATCTTATTCAAGTTCACGGAGTGGCCTTGACCGTGTTCTATACTACACTGAGGGGTCTTAACTGTGGATGAAGGGGTCTGACCGTGTACATATAGTTCACTGAGGTGCCTTAGCCGTGTTCTATTATTGATTATGAGAGGTCTTTGAGACCCCCTTTCGTTCACGGAAGGGCCTAAGGGCAGTGACGAAAGTATTTAGCCCGAGGGGCGGATTATAGATTTCAGTCACATGATACATTTTTGGTTGATTACATGTGATGGGACGAGACAATGATATGAATTTGCGTTGATGATTATATCATGACTATTAGATGATATTTATCAGTGTTATGAGATGTCTCACTTTTTTATTAATATTATTATATGTTATTATACT
>CAIGRR010023206.1:0-11352 GCA_903798365.1 Fraxinus sp. 1973-6204
GAAAATTCAAATCAACTTCTAAGGCAACGTCTTTTTCCTCAAAGACTTATTCATCTCCACGACGAGTGCATGCAAATACGCCTTCAAAATACAATAGAAACAAGATATGTTATCCGCGTTATACATAGAAAATCTGGAACACGAAAATGAATAAACTCGATATCAGAAAAGGTTCACTACAACAAAATGTATTTTTTACGGCGTGCGGTCGCACGACATATAAAATCATGCCGTAAAAAGTGGTGTACCTTTTACGGTATGCAAAGTACGTCGTCTATAGAACGTCGTAAATGAGTTTTACGGCGTTAAATTGCACGCCGTAAAATGTACACCACTTTTTACAGCATGTTACAATGCATACCATAAATCAGTACGTCTGCCCCTCTTTGATACTCATTCTTTCAAAATTCATTTTCAACCACACATTTTTTAATAAAATAATATTTTTCATCAATCAATAACTTTTCCTTATTTTTTAACAACATATTTCTCATCATATTACTATTTAAAATACATTATTTTTTCAATAATATCTATCAAACACCCCCAATAATTCTCTTGCGGACGCGCCTAATGGTGCGGGACTATCTCCTTGCACCATCTCAAATGCTACGAATTTCTTCAAATATGATTTGTTTCCATCTCTAAGCCTTAGTTAATAGTGCTATGAGTCAACCCAAAATCACAAATCAAATGATGTAGAAACATTATTTTCGAAAACATTTTCTAATAATGCTACTATGACATAGTTTAACCTCGTCCTCGTAGAAAACTAAGTCATTTTCTTAAAATTAATTAATTAAGACTGTAACTAAATTAACGCGTTGTGCATGGTAGAAAATAATCTTGTTTAATTAATAAAAAAATAAACGAAATTTCCTTACAAAATCGAGATGCTTTGAATAGTTGAGTGGATAAGAACGGCAAGCGTATACTTTTTTCATGCATGGTGATGTAGATAGCTCATCTCCAAAATTAATTCACGTAATCTGCGGTCCTCAAACTCTCAAATGAAAATTTCAATATAGATTCTGCTGAGTTAATTTCACGACTTTGTCGTATATCGTCTTTCAAATTAATAAAAAGTACTTAATTGACAACGATACAGTAAAGTGTGACATGTCAAATTATCACTGTACCACGTCATAAAAGTATTAAATTGAAAATCATATATATTTTAACATTTTAATTTAAATATATTGTCATAACCTTCATTTTACTATTTCTTTTCCTAGGGTATCACATAATGATTACATGGTCCGTTACAATATGACCATCGACTTTTTATTTTTCATTAGTTTGGGAACTACAAGTAATGAAATATGACGGTGGTGAAATTTAAAACAAAATAAAAATTTAGTAGCCCAAATGAAACAAAATTAAGTTCATGTTTGATACATATTTTTTAAACTAAATTTTCAACCACACATTTCTCAATTAAATAATTTAGTTTTTTCTACTTTTTAACCACACATTTTACAAAATTCATTCTCAAAAAATCTACCTCAAATAGTCCACAAGTTTTTTCGAGTCCCCTCAGGGTCATTGAGGTGAGTATCCGACCGTAAACTTCATAGTCCTGGGGGATTAGTCAAGGTGTGCGCATGTTGGTTCGGACATCCACGATTATAAAAAAAGTCCCTAAGTTTAGTAACCCAATTGAGATTTTGGCCATGTTTGAGCCCCATTTTTTGAGGAAAATAGATTTTGGAATAGTGATTTCTTAGATAATATGTGGTTAAAAAATAGGAAAAAATTTTGAGTTTATATGTTAAATTATTTTATTGATGAATGTGTGGTTGAAAATAGGTTCTAGACAATGAGTTTCATGAAAATAGAGCCCAAATATAGGCTTAACGGCTCCGTGAAATTTACATTAGCTAATAGTTAAACTCAACGACAAGTACTTGTGCTTATTAACAAGAAATATGTTGATCGTACATCTATGTTGCAATGCATGCATGGCTCTGGTTCTTGCTCTGGCTCTGGCGATTTCATTTTCAAGATTCACTTATTTATTCAAACTCATTCCACAAGCTTGGATGATATTTCGAAATTCTACTTCAAATGCTCAAACGTATGCCGTGGAAGTTCCTAAGGTTGATTGATAATTCAAACATATATATGAAATAAACTTTCGTCTACTCTTAAATTTAATTTCATACGGTAGAAAATGTTCCATCTATCTAAAATAAATGTCCCTAAAATACGGAACTTTTATAAGAACAATATTCAGACGAAATTTGTTTTCCACATTTTCCATATTTGGTTCGTAACCTTCAAATTTTCTAAAGGCAATGAAGCTACATATTTGAAACTTACATAACTTAATAACTTGTGCAATTACCGTGATATCGATAGTCAATTGGTCAAAAATTGATACAATCGTTAAAATATGACATGCAAAGACTTGCACATTAGGTAGTTAAACAAATCAAGTTTCAAACAAATGAGTATTTTCTTATTCAAGACATTTCTTTTAAAGTCTCACGGACTGTTATTCAACAGTTTCCTAGAAACGAGGATTTGAGCTCTTCCTAAGGTTACTTTTTCTATCTATTTCGTTGATCACAAAATAAAATACGTATTTTAATAGTTTTATGGACCTTTCAATCAATAGTGATTTTCTTACGTATGAGATAAATCAGCTTCCCCTTTTCCATTACATCAAAACTCTTTTCTCGAAGCAACAATAAACTTAAGGAAAATGCTATGTACCCATAGCACAACCCTAAACTTAAAACTTATGAACAAGTACTTCTTGTTTCTTAGTTTGTCGACTAATTTATGTTAGCGCTCGTGTGAAAGTCTTTTTTTTTTGAATAATGTGTGGTTAAAAATTAAGAAAATATTATGGATGATTTTTATTTTTTTTTTTATTTTTTTGAGAACGTGTAGTTGAAAATGAATGGAAGAATAAGTGATTTTCAATTTCAAATGAGGACTTAATCTTACTAACAAAATAATTGGATCCGATTTCACAATGCTTATTGAATAACGTATATTCTCGAATTCAGGGGTGGAGGGAAGTAGCTCACCCTTGTCCAAGCCCAACTTCTTAATAAAAATAAATAAATAAATAAATAAAAATTGGTTATAGTCAATTATTTTACCACTGTTTAAGTCCAGTAGTCTACGGTTCAAATTTTTGCCTCCCGTACTATAAATCATGCCCTCGAATTGCTTAAACACCATGGATGGTTTTGAATTTGGTTGAACAACGGCGAAGTTGAGGTCGATTCAAGTCTTGCAAGTACTTAAAAAATCGTACTTTCCATCTCTAAACGGGGTGGGGTAAATTTAATTTTGTTGCACATTTATCTTAAACTGTTATTTTGGATAACTTTTGCAAAGAAAAAATAATCATATATTAACAAATTTACTTACGTGTAACGTACGGTACTGAATCAAATCTCCAGTGTGATTCAAAAGTAATCTAGAGCACTGACGTGAGTGTTTAAATAATTTGTCATGCAGAATTGCAACCATGCTGATGACTTGTATTGAATTGCGACTAATATAAAAACACACGGCCGGCCGTTGACTGAATAACTTAAGACACACGCAACGATTTAATTTTTTTAATATGTAATTCGTTGCAACTCGAGACTATTAATTGTCATATGGATTCTCTGTCTCTCAAGCACACAACAGCGTACTCACTATAAAACCCCCACTCCATTCACATAACAAACAAAAACTAACCTTTTCTTCTCAAAAAAAAAACACAACCCTATCCAGGTTTGTAAATTGTCTTCCAAGCTTCTGTTAATTAGTTCAATTCTCTCACATATCAAGCGATCAAATTTCTGCAGATGGAAGGATCATCAACAAGCAGCTGGGAGGAGACGAATGGGTTAAAGAAGGGGCCATGGACACCGGAAGAAGATCAGAAGCTCGTGGATTGCATCCAAAAGTATGGACATGGAAATTGGAAACAGGTTTCGAAGCTTGCCGGACTCAATCGGTGCGGAAAGAGTTGCAGGTTAAGGTGGACTAATTATCTACGTCCCGATATCAAGAGAGGAACCTTCTCTGAGGAAGAAGAACGAACAATCCTCGAACTTCATGCACTTCTAGGAAACAAGTATGCCTATATTTCCATCTTATATATAATCAACTTCATTTAGATCAATTAGTTCAACATGGTATCAGAGTCTCGGGCAGAGGGAAGGAGGGCATGCCTGCCCCAATCCCATTAGTTTTTTGGGTTAAAAAAGAAAGTTAGGTTTATGCACCAGCTCAGTATAAAAAGAAATTTTAGTCCACTCTAGCTCCGCCCAAAACACATAAAGGTACTAAGTTTAGGTCCCGTCGCACATCCCCTACATGTAAGCTGGAGTGTTGTAGCTAAGATTTAAATGATACAACCATAATGAAAATGGATATGATATGGTATGGTGTTGGTACGTGTGTGCAGGTGGTCAGCCATAGCAAGTCATCTACCGGGACGAACTGATAACGAAATCAAGAACTTCTGGAATACTCATTTGAAGAAGAAACTACTTCAAAAGGGTATAGATCCAACCACCCATATGCCTAGAATTGATAATCTCCTCATGAATTCCCTTGCAAATATTCCACCTGATCAGCTTCTTGTAGCTGCAAATAACATGTGCATTAACAATGTTCTAGCACGCCAATACTCAACTACTGCTACAGAACTTGCCAAAATGTTATACTTAGGTAACATACTGCAATTCTTAAACACCAGTACTAGTACTAGTACCAATATTGAACAATATCCTACTCATCAACATTTAGAAGCATCGTTAAATACCGGGATTTATCAGTACCCTCCTGCTCCTACATCTACTTTTCCGAACTCAAACGTTTCTCAAACTATCTTCCGTCCTGAAGTCGAAGAAATGTCTATAAAATCCAAAAGAACTTTTACTCAACAAATTAATGGCACCAGTGAGTATGGGACATCATCATTGTACGATAATTATTCGATACCAGAACTGGTTCCGACATCCTCCCCTGAGCCTTTCGGCGTAAATACAGTAGATCAAACTACTAAAAGCAACTCATCTACCTCAACTACTTTTGATGCTTTGGAAGATCTTATGGATGATGAAGCAAGCAAGTACTTCTGGAAACAAATCACAGAGTAAGTATTTACTTAAATATTTTTTACACGTTTTAATTAATTAATCAAAATATACTAATTAATGACCTGTTACGTATTTTTATCATTTCATTGCAGCCAAGACGCTTCATCGTAGAAGCTGCAGCAGCTATCAGATGATACAAAGAAATTCAGAAATATTACAGAAAGACCACAGTTTGATTTTAGTCTTCATTTGTTCGTTTTGTGTTAATGTATATACAAAATCTCCAACTTATATAGCCAAAGAGTTGGTGTTTTGGTGATTGATTATGATTATTAATTTGGCTCAAACTATTGCAAAAAATTTAAATAAGTCCCTTTGATCCTTCAGTGTTTTTCCATCTCGTAGAAAGCAATACCAAGCACCTATGTGGATAACCCTACAAATTGTACAAAAGAAAAGAAAAAAAAATCCTTATCAAACCGTAGCCACCACCCAATTTTAGTGGAATAGATTCGGATCAAATAGCTAACTAGAAGTATTATTAATTAAGCCCTTGTTTGGCTTAGATGAAAATCAAATTTTTAATAAATTTTGACAAAAGTTGCTGAATGTGTGGTAGAAAAATTGTAGATTCCATGAAATGTATTGTTAAAATAAATTGTTGACTTTGATTTAGATTTTTATCAATATCTAAAAGTTTCTAAAAAAAGGATTTTTATTTTTTATTTTTTTTAAAAAAATTAGGGAGTACTTCGAATTCCTAAATAGAAAATAACTTAATTACTAAAATTAGTTTAAATTAAACTACATTGCATATAGCACTATAGTTTTATATTTAGCCCATGTTAATTTGGTTCAACTAAAAATTTCGATTAAAATTTAAGTCAAAGTTAACAATTAATTTTAATCATACATTTTATGGAATTCACAATTTTTATCAATTTTTCAATTGCATATTTGATATTTATCAGTGTAAAAACTCCCTATTTACTTGTTGATAACCATTTTAAGCTTAGGCAAACACGCACCAATTGGGCAGCTTTATTAGATAAAAAAATGGTTATATCCCTAAGGATAATTATATTATCACTACAAAATTTACTAAGCACACCACAATTAAAATATATTTTCAATAAATACACCACAATAAATTTACAATTATAACCCTAATTCAATAAAAACAAAAATAATAAAATATTGTGGTGTACTTATCACCAATATTAATACTCATTTTCTCAACATTTCCCCTCATTTCACAGCCATTAGAAACAAAAAATGGGAAGGTTTCTGGGTTTACATTCTAAGTGTGGAACCATCCAACCAAGACAAATTGAGGAATTCGATAGCATAACAGAGAGGGGGAAAGCCATTAGTTGTATTAACTTCTGATAATAACAATATATAACTGTGAAAAGAATGTGTTGAATTTGAAAAATGGGAAAACGATCGGAGACGAAAATAAAAGGAAAAAGAAGAACACTCAATAAATATTACAAATTCATTAAAATTTATTCTCCCATCTCCATTTTCATCAAACACCCTAATCATTCTCCTGTTGGCACGTCGGCACGGTTTCTCCTTGGATAACTCAAAATCTTCATTTATTATTTGTGGTGTAACAATAAGTTATTTAATTACAAAAATATATTAAAATACTAATTATATAATTTTACTTATGGATATTTAAGTAAATAAAAAATTTGTGGTGTAGTTAGTAAAATTTGTTATCCCTAATTGAATATAAAAAGTCTTCTCCAACAAGCTAATAATTAGTTTTAGTAGCTTTGATAGGTGCACTATATATTGACTCTTAAAAACAACTAACTCACCTACCATATGTCACTCCAAATTATCGATCGTCTGTTTGTTTGTAATTAATAAATAATTCATCTTGTCGTCCCATTAATTAATTAAGACGATCATCTTAATATGTACACACGTAAGATTAATTGCTAGATCACTTATGGATTAAAGCGGTTTGCTCGATGACATGACCAATTGGAGAAATATAGGGATGGACATGGTCTGGTCCGGTTCGATTTTGAAGAGAACCGAATCGAACCAAAATTTTCGAATATTTAATAAATGTAACAATTAGGTTCAAATATAATTATGAAATTGTTCGGATTCGGTTCCGTTCGATTTGCATATGTTCAGTTCGATTCCGTACTATAATTATTTTTTTTAATATTTATAACACTACATAAATACACTAATGACATGTCCATTCGTAATTTCGATGGGCAGTTGGAGAGAGAAAGTCGGACTCGACAGTCAGTGGCTTCGATTTGGGCATGTAGATATAGGTTTTCAATTTATCAAATGATTTTGGGTTAGTGGACATGTGCTAACCGAATGAAAGTATGAAATTGGAAAGGGGAGGATAAAAACTTAAAAACCTGTTCTTGAGCTAACAATGAAATTAATGTTGGGCCAAAAAATGAAAACAAATAATTGAATTTAGAAATTGGGTTGAATTGGGCTAGCTAGGCATGGATTTGGATTGGGAGTTAGAGCATTAATCACTAAATTAGTTAATTTGCTAATTTGTTTAGAAAAAATTAAAATAATTTAATTAATTCAATATAAAAAAATTTAAAAATTATTTAAATTCAATTCTTCGATTTTTCGTCTATAATCGAAAACCGAACCAAACACATCGTTCTTGATTCAAATACCCGTTTGGGTATTTAACTTATGAAGAATCGCTCGATTCGGTTCGGGTTGAGTTCGATTTGAGAGTTTAATTTGTCCAGTCTTGGAGAAATATATACTTATATACAGTGGTGTCGTATGTAAATACACATTCACCGTATGCAATACCTCAAGTAACTTTAGCTCCACTCTCCATGTATATATTTAGCCCCATTTTTTGAAAAATAAAATAAAATAAAATGCATTATTGAATAGCGTTTTGACTCCATTTTAACCACACATTCTTTAATAAAATAATATTATGCTCAAACCCAAAATTTATCCTTATTTTTTACTCATCATTTTGCATCAATACGCCATTCAAAAATTTATTTCTTTTTTACAAAAATATAACTCAAACAAGTCCTTCAATTTGTTGCAAGTTTCACTAGTCTTAAAAAAACTCACACATTAATTGCTTTGCAATTGAAGAAGTCGTAATCTTGCAAAAGAAATTTCAGGTGATCATGCAAATGAAAAAGGAATACACTTTACTCTTGTTTGGTCAATTGGTCCCCATTATTTTTAAAATGAATTTTTTTACCTTATTTTTGATCAGACATTTTTCAATAAAATAATATTATAAATAAATTCAAAATTTTTAAAATAAAATTTAATCACACATTTTTCATCAAAATATTATTTGAAAATGCATTTTGGACAAAAAAATGGGTTCAAACAGGCTAACGGTGCAACACGACCCTCCTTTTCTAAAAAAAGTTCAAATGTACCTCACTTACATTCTTAATCATAATTAACTATTTTAATCAAATGTTTGATCAGATTTACCCTATTTTAATTTAACTAGCTTTTAAGTGCCCGTTTAGCCCTATTATTCCACATTATAACGAGAGAAATATTAAATTTTTTGAAGAATGTGGTTAAAATAAAAGATTTTTTTTTATTTACGTGTAATATTATTTCATTGAATAATCTGTAGTTGATAAGAAAATAAAAAATGAATTATAATTTAATGGAGAATAATGTAGATCAAACGAGGGCTAAACCTTTAGAATCTTCCTCATCATTCCAAACGGCATTAACCACTTGGCCATTTTGTCAACCATGTAGTAAATCATTAAGTACATATAGTTTAATCCATCCTAAATATTCCCCCCTTACAAAAACCAACCCCTACCCCTCGCCATCCCCTCATCGGCGTAGATTGAACAATCTATATTATCGCTACGTTTCTTTGACCTTTCTTACAAACACCAACTGGTCACCACCACGCAGCCACAACACCCCTCATTGCTACCGCTTACCGCTTCCACCATCAAACCCTAACAACTTCATTGGCGTTGTTGTTGCCGCCAGTATCTTTGTGCCACGACATCCATCGCAACAGCTCTTTCGAATTCTACTACCATAATCCAATCTTTCTTTTTCTTCTACGTATTTGTTTTTAATTGTCGCTCTCATCAACGAGTTCATCTCATGTCATATCTAGATCTAAATTTTCATATTTTCTTATCGTTTTTGAAAAAAATCAAACATATTGTTGTGGATGCTTGTAGCTGTACATTATGGAGTGGTTGATCTCGTTGTTGGAATATTATCTTTCAAGAGAATGGAGAAGATTATGAAAAGGAATGAATGAAAAATGCTAAATTTGGTAGAAAGCCTCGAACACGATATCGTTGTCCTCAAACGATATTTGTCTCCGTTAATTTTTGCTTAAAGGGACTCTTGGTAAATTATTTGTAGGATTAATCAAACATTGAACAAGAAAATACTTAAAACACTTGTGTTAATGGAGTGTTTAGCTAAATTTAATGTATATGCCCTGGCATTTTTATTGAAATCATTTTGAATTTAATTTGGGATTTTGAGCTTTGCGTAAATGAAAGAACTGAATCCTACAGATCCTATTGGCCAAAACCTAATTAAGCTGATAAGCAACGTGTGTTTCTCAGTATTTGTTTTCTCAGTCCTTATATTTACTGTGATTGCAATCACATACCAACCTAATTCCTCTCGAGCTCTGACCAAAGTTTTCACGGAGGTAGAAAATGCCACTTTCAAAACGGATTCTTCCATCTTTAAAACTGACGAAGACATTGCCACTGCGCCAGTGGCATCGCCTATAGGATAACTGGTCCCGATTACTGAAGCTTCAATTGAGAAATCTGAAGAGGAACTTGAGAGAAAAACGTGACCTTGAAATCAGGTTGTGAAGATTTGCCTGTGATCAATTGTTCAGACCCTAAGGTTTTAATAGCAATCTAGAGGTTCAATTTGAGGACTTTTAAGTCAATTGCTTTTTTGGATTATCAAACACCAGTCAACGGATCAAAGCCTGATGAATGTGATGTGGCGTGGAGGTTCAGGAACAAGAAAGAGAGGTCTTGGAGAAAGTATAGGGATTTCTGAAGGTTTATAAGGGGCTTTAACGATGATTGTAGTTACAAGGTGATTCATCTAGGGCGATGGCATTTTGGTTTGAATGCCCGCCATCCAAGGAGTTGAATTAATGCCACTGGTAATGGTCAAAAGTGTAAAATCGCTCCATCAGTGCGGGACAATGAGATCAATGATACGATTCTCGTGTTGGGATCAAATTCGGCATTTAGAAGGGGGAAGATGGAGGAGAGAAGATCTGCTGCTAGCCTGCTACGGTTGGAGGAGGAAGATAGAGGAGAGAAATGAGATTTTTTTTTGTTTTTATTTTTGGACTGATTTACATTTTAAATTAAAAAGTTCAGGAGCAAATTACAATTTATTCTTTATTTTTTTTCTTTTCCTTTTTGTTTTATTTAAATTGGAGGGTATATCAATCATTTTATGTTAAAAATTAGAGAAAATGACGTTTTGCGCAAGAAAATAAAAAGGTAGGGACGTTCTGCATAAAAAGATCATACGTGAGACGTTTTTCACCCAACTCGTCGTATAGGCATGGATGTTTTGCGACAGTTACCTTAAAACTAGTGTTCTAAATAGCGTAATGCGTGACGTAGCGTCGAGGCCAAGCAATGGGCGATGCGAGCTAATGCGAGGCTAATGCGTAAAATAGCGTTTTCTTATTTTAATTTTTAATCAATCAAAAAATTAATTAATAATTATAAATAATACATACTAAACATTTATAACATATTTATAAGAACTTTATACTTTATAACATTTTTCCTTGATTTAAAACTCATTTAAAATCCATTTCCATATTTAAAAAAAAAAGAAAAAAAATTAATAAAATAAATAGCGNAATTAATTAATAATTATAAATAATACATACTAAACATTTATAACATATTTATAAGAACTTTATACTTTATAACATTTTTCCTTGATTTAAAACTCATTTAAAATCCATTTCCATATTTAAAAAAAAAAGAAAAAAAATTAATAAAATAAATAGCGCGCTATTTCGCGCTATATAACGCTTTAGCGTCAACGCCGCTAAATAACCGCTACAGCACATAGCGTAGCGTTTTGTTCACGCTACGAGCAATAGCGCGCTATTTAGAACACTACTTAAAACTACCCCTTACCAAAACCCTGGTCGGCTAAAACCTGCTCTCCCTCTCCCTCTCCCTCTTCCTCACCCTTCCCCAACCCTAATCTTTACCTGAATCACCCCCCACCACCCCTTTTCGTCATGGCT
>CAIGRR010023216.1:0-10654 GCA_903798365.1 Fraxinus sp. 1973-6204
TTGAAAATGAAGTTTGACTATTTAAGAATTATTTATAACTTTTTACCAAATGGAGCTCAAATCTAGAAGGCATGAACTCAAGACTATAGCAACAAAGGTTAGGAACCATGAACCCCATTAAGTTGCTGGTACAATCCGATTATGAACTATATATAGGAGCATAAAACACCAGTGCTGCCCTATTGTTTCGAAGGGACAAAATTAATCACTCACTACCAATAATTTCATAAGATTTTATCTAAGATTTAATCAACCTGACAACCTTATTTTTTCCTCCATCAAAGACCACGACATTCTGACAGCTCAGAAAACTATGACTTCAAACATGCCAATGACTATTAAACAAGATATGCATACACAAATAATAAGAATCTTTCGAATATTAGGGATGTAAGAAATAGATATGGTCACATGGTACCTTTACACATTCCAAAATCGTAGCGCGGTGCCTCTGTACTGCTTGACTGTCTAGAGCAATAGCTTTCATCAGCATGTTCAATGCAACATATCTGATGCAATGGATTTCAACTCGATAAGATGAAAAGGTATGGGATAGTAGCTAGAAAAAAAAAATTCATTGTAGGATTCAAATGTAACAAGACAGCAAAAAATACAGTACACAGCGAGAAAGGAATTGCAAGGATTAATCCTGGAAATAGACCAAAACAAAGACATAAGAAGTTCTACCATCATTTTCAGGTTCTAAAAATGTCAAGAAAGCAAAGCGATGGAGTGAAAAATATGTAAATATCTGGTTCATGGGGTCAAATTGATGATATGTACATATGTTAGGAACTTGGAAATTCATGTAGTGTCACTCTCAGACCAAACTAAGCAGGGACCCTTCTCATTGAGTAAGCAATTGCAGTCTATCATGAAAAGGTGGTCTCAGGCGTATAGAATTACAAGTAAATGTTCCAGGAATACCATCTGATGGGTGCTTGAATCTATCAGAACACGTATGCATCTCAAGCTTCTTTCCTTCAAAACAATAGCATTCATGGCATCACCAATCAGAGAGTGTTCAGACAATACATTATGTAAACAGATTCAGCAGTTTTAAGCATTATAAAGTGACAATATCTAGGCAAACACAATACAATCCAATTAGATATGCAACATAAGAGAAAAATAACATTTGCAAGGTGGTCGTCAATTTTATTTTTTTTAAACTAAAGTCCTATAAAAAGTACTTGGCCAGGATATGGGTAGGAGGCAACTATTTAAGATAGGATTTTGCCTTAATCAAGATTGATCTGGCAATTAAGCATGTGCAAAAAAGACAAGTTCAATGGACCAGAATCCAAATGGCATAGTCACAACAAATCATGTCCTTGAACTAAGGAAAGTGTTCAAGCCAAATGAATGAAGGTGACCTGATATTGTTATCACGGCTGGACAAAAATCTTCCCAAAATATTGACAGCTAGCACTCTTAAACCACCATTCTCTTCAATGGTCATGATTGTTGACACACATTCATAGAGAATTGCATTCCCTGCATTTTTGTTCGACTCAGTTTTGGTAGCCACCTGCAAAAGGCATATGGTAGATCAGGCAAACAAAATAAGTAATGATTACAGTAAAAATAGTGTCCCTGGCACGAAATGAATTCACAGAATTTGAATTTTAAACACCGAATTTATATTGTTATTGACGCCAATCATCATTAAAAGACGGTTCTAGTTAATAAATTAATAATATACAAGGTGGGTCTTTAAGTAAGACCAGGTTCTGGAAAAATTATTTAACCAAATGTTACAATTTGACTTCGTGTTTGTTTGGTAGTGCTTTTAAGATTCAGAGCTCATGGGCTGTGGGTCTTACGGAATATGTGGACAATAAGTGGTTAGTAAATTGTGGACCTATGAAATGTGTTGATAAAAACAAATGTTTGACTTTGCCAAACATGCTCTTTATCTCATGCTATATATTTTCAAGGATAGATTCATATGTTATTAAACCCTTACCCGCACAGTCTCTTCCCTTGTATTCTTGCAGTATATCTTGAATTTATATCAACAGGGGAAACTCTAAGTAGCTCTATCTTTTAATAGTTATGAAAACACACTTCTAGAGAATCTAAACAAATAAATAAAAAAGCAGAACATTCTCCATCTAAGAGTAGCCTGCTCAATAGAGAAATACATAAGAAACTCGTTCCATCTCAAATATAAAAAGAGTTGACTACAGCAGGTAATTAGTATCTACTAAGTTAATAATCTCTAATAATAAAGGAATAAAAATCAAAACAAACATCAGATATCATAAAGCACAAGAAAACGTATTGAAAATATTACCTGTCATAAAAGGGAAAGCGAGTAAATAAACATGAAAAAATTAACTTACCTGAGCAAGAATATCATTCATACTATCACTGGCATCAGCATCTCCCTGGCCCAAAACACGCAAAAGCTTGAGCAATCTAATATGAAGAAAAGGGTCTGTAATCCCCGAAACGTCGTACTCAGGTGCATATGGACTGTTTGCAACATCCTTTAGAACTTTCACTAGACCATCTGTACATTTCTAGAATCATAGAGGAAAAGAGAAGGAAAAAAAAGATGAAACTCTTGTCAAAATGAAAACTGCATTTAAAATCATTTAATTCCAATGTCAAAAATACACTAAAAACTAATAAAAAACCATATATCAAGAAATTAGAAAAGTAACTCCATGCTTATTTCAAGTTCAATATGCAACAGAAATACTGATAGGAAACACAGCAGTTTGAAGGGATGAGACCCCAGATACAAATTGCCCAACAATACAATGAATCACTATAATTGTTCCATTACATCAGATCTACAGCAGTGTGAGACAAAACTAGATCCCACTTTAGACACCAAACCAAGACATGCTGAAATCAACATGAATTCAGGTCTGTAGTGCAAGGTTTTTTAACTGAAATCTCTTAGGTTTACTGTATAGATAACTAGCAGGTTTTTTCTGAGCAGTTACCAGATTGTGATCTATGACTACGTTCTCCGGAAATGAATTTTTTTCCCATTGAGATTAGCAATGAAATAGTTATAGGCCACCTTATGCCTACTCATTGTTCTAATGTCGTTCATCAGCATTTTCCAACTGTTATACAGAGGACAAAGATAGCAGTTTTCTTAATAAATTTCACCGAGAATTAAGAAACGTGTGATTATCAAAGAAAATCATAATTGTATTCAACATTATCTACCCAATTTCCAATGCTAACACATCAAAGCAAGGCAATTACATACTTTAGTCTCCAGAGAATCATCGTAGACATCAAAATTTGGGCAAAGCTGCAAAGTTTAATTTTTTGACATATCTAGTTTAATAAAGTGACAAGTTTATGCATTGATCTTAGTTTTATCACTTTGATTTGGACTTTGGAATACCTCACTGATGTATAGATCATCAGAAAAATATGTAAAGATATGCTACACGTTGAATGTGGTATTTTCGATTTTGGACAAACCAACAGGGAAAAAAGAATAATAGTGACACAGGATCATGTTAATTTGTTAAGGGCAAAAAGAAGATTCAATTTATTCATATAATCAAGGGTTGTATATTATAATAAATAAGCCCTTTCATTTATAGAGCAAGAAACTAAAAAGAACCTAAAATAAAAGATCTTCTACTAAATTAGAATTGTATCAAAATATCAAAACTAATCTTATCTAATCTAATTGGAATTGAACTCTATTTTAAACTTCTATCTAAACTACAACTCTATCTCCATCAAATAGTTTACCCATCAATAATGCAAGGAATATAATTTCATTAGATCCTAGTTAGAAATATTATATTGGCAATCTTGATCGTGTTCATTTGCTAAAGACTGGGAAAAAGATTCCATGTTTCCAGTTCCAATTGATAAGCCTATACAAACTACAGAAATTGGGAAAGATGTGATCAGCTTGGTTAGTTTAGTCCACAAACATTATTTGCCATAACTAGCACAGAGATCAGATGATTAAATAAACCTCTATTGCATCGGGGCTTAGCTACTTCTTAACGTATAAAATTTCCCAGTTCCATTTATGATTTAACCATAGATCAACAGCTAGATACACAACTAATACAATTGATGGAAATAAGAAGTTATCTTCATCTTATTTACACTTCAGAGAATCTGATCTTCTCAGTTAGTAGGAACTATTTTTTGTCTTTTGGTTTTGAGAAATATATTTAAGAAACTTAGCCCGTGTTTGGTTTTGATAAAAAAAAAAATAGATTTTAGTACATTTTGATAAAAGTTGATGAAATGAGTGGTTGAAAAGTTGATCAAAGTTGTGGTCCCATAAAATGTGTGGTTAAAAATGAATTTCTGGAAAAAATAAGTTTTAAGAAATCGAGGCAAAACTGAGGCTTAATACAGAACGTGATGGTCAATTTACCTTTCTGAAATACTCAAGAGCCTCTGCGCTGATGTTACATAGATCTGTACAAAGCTGAACGCCCGTTAACAAGACACCATGGTGCTTTTCTTTCAATAATGAAGCAGCAGGATTTATAAAGTTTTCTGCCAGGTCTGGAACTTTCTTTATAATCCTTATAGAGCACAATGCTGCCTACAGTACACAGTAAGTAGGGTTAATATAGTCCATGAGATTAGTTTCAGATCTCTAGTGGAACATTTGGAAAAAGGAACATAAAACTATGATTATAGAAAGATATATTATTACTGATGCATTAGACATATTACATGGATATTTATGTTCTGAACAGACATCCAAAGAAAATAGGTCAAAGCTGAAACTGACATTCTAAGAACAATAAAAATGGGAGGTCAATATAAAATTCCTTTTCAATCTTCTTAAGTTTTCTAATAGTATTTATCAGTCATAAGAACCATAAAAATCACTGCTAAAAAGAAAGAAAATGCGCTTCCTAGTGATTACTCATAAAGGAGAAAGAATTTGTGTCACAACAAGCAAACAAAAATAGATCTAGCCAGAGCTTGAATCCTCCTGTTCCATATTTCATATAGCTATTTATTTCTTCAAGAAGGAACATTAATTTGCAGATCTTCCAAAAAGAGAAGGCAAAAGTTCACATAATGTTCCAAATCATGCATACAATAAAGAATAGCTTGAAGAACTCAATCAAACTCTCATCATCAACATCCAACCCTCGCCAGGAAATAAAAAGATATATGGTAAGCATGCATATTTGGTTAAGTCCAACAAAACCTTTGTTATGTCAGCTGGAATCTGAGGATATTCCAGTTAATAAAAATGACCCTTTTACAAGTAAAATAATGTATTCCGTGATTAGTCCAATATTGAGGAATTATGATATTACAACAGTTACTCTATGATTCTAATGTGCTGACAGCTAAAATAAAAAAATGGAATGGAATAACCTTGCAGTAATGACGAACATGGAGAATTAATTGAACTTTAACTAGTCACATCGGAAAATTCTATAAAAGCATTGAAGCAAGGTTATGAACACTTACTTTCTTCCTGATATTTGGATCCCTAAACTGAAGTAATCGCTCAACTTCTGGTGCGAGATCACGAGCCATTTCTGCAGAACAGATATTCCCCAAGGCACAAAGAGCCAGACCAACAATATATTGGTTTGTGTGACTCAGATCTCTTTGCACAAGTTAAGGCATCTAAATGGATATATGAACTTTTACTTTTTACAGTACAAAAGCAAGCCATCTATATAGACAAGTTAGGATCAGTTACCTTGTCCTTCTGTATTTTAATTTACTGCTTCTTTTGCTCTAGGTGAATTTGGATACCAATAACATTAATGATTTTCAGAACAATATAAAGAAAATTAAAATTAAGTTTAGAGTGGATACTGCTTTATTGAGTTGGTAACTAGCATCAGAACTTCCTGTCTCTCATCAAGAAGTAACATAAGGCCAAGATATCCTATTCTCTTCTCTGGGAATCCAGGAGATGCAATTAACTTCAGGCATTCCATTTGACCAAAATGTGTTGGGTAACCAAGCATGTTAATGAACATGAGCTTTGCCAGATTGCGATGCCTATAATCTTGGTCATTTTCACTGATTGCAGCACGAATAGCAGCACATTCTTTTCTCACAACAGCACGCTCCTCAGCTGCAGTTTTGCAAGCACGTATAGCCCGAATCATGTCCCTGAAACAGTAGGTACAATCAATAATATTTTCAATCTAAATCAAAAATCAGCAGTAAAGGATGAAAATAAAGAACTTGTATATAGATAACCAAAAAATGGATCATTATAAAGCTATAATCAATAGAACGATTTTGACCAAAGACACAATCAAGATAATGAACAACGTTACTGTGAGAAAAGATTACAAAGTATGAAAATATAGTCGCTTGAGAATTGTTGTGTGCACAACATTCTACCAAACGAGGACTGAACTAGAAAGGGAGGAGATAGAGGATCTAGAAAGTGAAGAAAATAATTTCATAATAATGATGTGAACCTCTCGATTTATAAGTACTGGTAAGGTAAATAAACTATGTGAGAGAATGAATTTGCCACGGGCACACATTGTTTTCTTGGCCATTGAGGCCCATTATTCTAGTTCATTTTAATAGCTTATGTACAAGGCAAAGAGGGCCTTTGATGAAGATGGAACATAGTTTGGGCTTAAGTCCACAGTCCCGCCTTTTGTTTATTTTATTTCCATTTTTATTTATTGAAGAGAGTCAATTGTTATTAGGGAAAGTTTTGCAACTTTATCATACATAGAGTTAGCGTTTTAGGATTTTCTTTAAATACCAATACTAGAGTTTATTGTTGGACGGCTTTGATTATTTTACATAATACTTCGAGAATTTTCTCAATCTACATCAATCATTAGGTATTCCATTGCGAATCTTTGATTTGAGTGTTTTTATTTAAGACATGCTTTCCTCACTTTTTGCTGCATTAGTTTTCGTTATTGACTAGCAATCAAAAGCATGGAACTCATGGGGAGTTCTACCAATTTGCTGCTATTAAAGAAATTAAACTAATAGAAAAAGAAATGGAGAAACCAACGAAATGGAGCATGGTTAAAAAAATCAGGAAAACATACTCCTAACTCCTAAGCACTAGAAATGTCAGTGGCTGATGTATCAAAACAACTTTTATGTCAAATGTGATAGCAGCAACCATGTTACGAAGATGTTAATCAATATGCAAGCATAAAAATAGCAATAAGTTTATAATGATATCAACTAACAGCCGTATCAGATACTAGGAGTATGGTTAGCACTGAGATCCATTTACGTTTCTTCATTTATGCAAAGCTTATTAAAGCATATCAGCAGGATAAACAGGAAAAAAAATAAAAAAAATAACTTTGCTGATTTCAGAAAGAATTATACTGATATTCTCTTAATTACATACTATGACCATTGAACCTAACAGAGTCTACTTATTTGCTTGAAGCTTTGATAAGAATTGAAAATCCTAATAGGTTTTCTTTTCCATTAATCATTTCAAATGATCAAAAAGGTTGATGATTAAGGCAGAAGATGGGGACTAAGTCTTTGTTTTCTGTCTATACAATACACAAAAATAAGGAGTTTACAATACACCTTCCAAATATACCAATAGATTTTCATTTTTTTTTTATTTTTTCGAGTTAAGGCACATACTTTTATGTATATACCATATCTTGGATTCAACAATTAATAATTCACTGAAGAAAAGTTTAAAAGATTGAATTTCTTTTGCAATGTAATTTTCTTCTTTTAGGGGGAAAAACTTGTTATGAATTATTTTGATGTTAATGCAGTTAATAGATTTGTAATATTACCCTTGGGTAAGTAGCTTTGAGCTTATCTGAAGAAGTAAAAAGGCAAAACAGAAGGGGAGAAATAAATAAAAAAATATGATAAAGGTAAGTAACTTCTCTGACTAAAAAGTGGGATGTAAATGAGTTCCATCCCAATGATTCCGATAAATATAGGCAGTTAAATGAAAATTATGATCATTACCATATTATCAATTAAATGATAACATATCTGAAAGGATTGTAAGCCACATAATAGTTATTCAAGCATTATACATAAAATAGCTCATAAAAAAGCCACTTCTTTTAATCCTCAATTTTTTATTTACACATATTCTACCTAACAAGTTGATATACATTTATGGTCATTCACACAAGTTTGGGCCTAATTTCCATGGAAATTGTCAAGAAAAATTCGATATCTATGTATATCTGGAGAAAGAATTTTATTAATCCTTTATTTTACCATGGACGCAATCAATTCACAAGATAGAAGTCTCTACAACAAATAGTTGAATGAATCTCATCCAATGGAGGACTGGATGTGTAATTAAACAGTAAAACCAAAAAATCTTCATGATGCAGAATGCTTAAATGAGGAAAAAATATTATATGTTAAGCAAGTATAGTTCTATTTTGACCAGGGAAGCCAGGGTTGATGAAAGTTAAGAATGCATATCAACACTAATTTGAGTGCCAGAATGACGAAATTGCTTCGTTCATGCCACTTTTGTCCTTTTCAAATTACCCTTGAAAGCTAGCTCCAAAAGAGAGCCAACTATAAAAGTTTTGAACATTCAGCCCAGTCAAAATCCCGTTAGACGTCCAAAGAAGGTAAATTACACACTGGCAAGCTAAACCTTGCCAATTATAACCAAACTGGAGATGAAATTATATGGAAGCCAGGGATATATTCTAGTGGGCTTAGGAACAAATAGGATGCTTTTTACTTGATATTGAAGTGTTAAATGACTTAAATAAAATAGTTAGGAATCTTCATTGCTGTTTATATTGGGTCTAATTCAAATTAAAAGCTTATATCATTTAGCATATAACCATTATAAACCAATTAAAGTTCCAACTTTAGCGTTTTAAAACAGAAAAACGAGAATGTCATGGCCCTGTTGCAAAAGGTATGGGACATGAATTCCGCATCAAAAGAATGGGCTTTCTCCAACCTCAACAGAAAGATTTTGGAGTATGGTTCTCCCATTATCCATAGTGGAGAACCTCTAAGTATAATGCATTCTCACACTAGAAGTCTTGGATCAGTATCAGATTATATTCTCCACAATTTACAGGTAGACTTATTTACTCACTGGTAATATTATATTCTCCAGATGAACATATTATAGCGAAACTTTAATCTGTGCCATTAAATCATTAACCAATAAGCTCCATACTTTCATCAACGCATTCCATAATCCCGAAGAACAGAGTTTTTCTCTTCTTTCTCTTTTTTCTAAGTAATCATATAAATCCACCTAAAGCTACATTCAAGTGCCACATTATCCTATATATTTACAACAACGTATTCCAGCAGAACCCCCACATTACGTAAAACCAAAATAACCCAGTTGGAAATTCCAATACTTGATTCAATAACAAAACGTAAAATTATAAAAAAAAAAAACATAATTCTTAGCAATACACAAATAGACTTACCTTAGGCGGGTGCCGGAGGAAAAGGGGTTCATGATTGGCTCAGTCTTGAAACTCCGGGATAGCTCTACTAGATCCAGCTGTTACGATGGTCTTGCTCAAACTGAGAGTATAACTTACTATAAAATCCAAAACCCAGATAGAATAATCAATTGAAAAGGCAAATAAACTGAGATCTGAGGTGGGAAACTTGAAAGGATCCAAAATTTTACAGGGGGAGTTGGATCTGGAATATGAAGTAGGAAAATAAAATGGATCGATTTCTATGATGATGATGCTTATTTAACAAGAATACTATAGTAATCAATTCAATTTCCTCTTATTTTAATCAGTTTGTGTGAATTGTTTGCTGGTTTCCATCCCCTTATGGTTATGGTGGAATTTGGGTTATTTCTCGGAACGAAATGAAAAGCGAGATCGCGAATTGGATTTTTTTTTTTCCTCTTTTTCTTTTTTCCCAATGGGCGATGGGAGATTCTAATTAGGCCGGGTCCATCCGTCAACATATAAACTCGATAATAGCCCGCGTGAAAAAAAGCCCTCATTACGAGTTTCGAGTTGTCCCACAATTTTGGACTACAACTCAGGTCCGTCCGCTGACCCATCAGGGTCGAGCCCACGCCGGTCACGGGTCCCGATTTGTTTCGATTTGACCCGTATAATTGTATAAATAAAATTATAAAAATATAGAATTTTTCATATTTATAGCAAATTTTTTTTTTTTAAAAAATTAAATTAAGAATTGAACAAAATGATAAATTCATATTTATATCAAGAAATGTTTACATAAGTGTGAATTGTTTGCTGGTTTCCATGATTCCATCCCCTTATAGTTATGGTGGAATTTGGGTTATTTCTCGGAACGAAATGAAAAGCGAGATCGCGAATTGGATTTTTTTTATTTTTTTATTTTTTCTTTTTTCCCAATGGGCGATGGGAGATTCTAATTAGGCCCATTCTCTCGGGTGGTCTGGATCGGATCGATCCGCCAACATATGAGCCCAATAACGATCCGCGTGAAAAAAAAGCCCTCGTTACGGGTTTCGGGTTGGCCCACAATTTTGGACTACAATCCACGCCCGCCCGCTAACTCATCCGGGTCGAGCCCATTCCGGTCATAGGTCACGGTTTGTTCCGATTTAGCCCGTATGATTGTATAAATAAAATTATAGAATTTTTCATATTTATAACAAAAAATATTATTATTTTAAATGTAAACTAAGAATGAACAAAATGATAAATTAATATTTATACCAAGAAATGTTTACATA
>CAIGRR010023237.1:0-17763 GCA_903798365.1 Fraxinus sp. 1973-6204
TAAACAGTTAATCACTAGTTCGCTTGTGATTATGTCACTACTTGTGAATAATCTGCTCTAAACAAAACTATCAGTTAGCGGTAAACGACAAAAAAAATTATGAAATGACTTGTCGTATACTGTTGTTAAACAATTAATGACATTATATGTGTATATATGTATAAGTATTTTACATGTGGAGGGTCTTAACTGAAAACACTTCTAACACAACTTAATATTTAGTTATGTGCTTGGAAATGAATTCCTATAGAAGGAAAACAGTCAATAAAAGACTTCAACTTTAACAAAGGGGGTCAATTTCCCAATTAATTAAATTTGTCATTTCATCGTGGTATAAAATCCTGTGGAGCCCCTTGTTTTTGTAATGTATATACACCCATGTATTATGCATGCACCACAGACATGCTGCAAGAAATAGAAATAAATGGTGGGGTTGTAAGTTACAATATCCAATAATTAATATTTCTTGGATCATGAAGATTTTGGTTTTCTTAATAAATACTCGAGAGCTCAGTCCAGCAACTCATGACCATGTGATAAATCCCCCAACACCTACTTATGGGGCCTACTAATTACCAAAAAATAAAGTTTGAAGAGAGATATAGGAATAATTTTGTGTTGAAGACTTATAATTAATGAATATAAAATGGCACAATTCACCTTTAGGTATATGAATATTCTTGTGAGGCATAGTTTCATGGACCTACCTTACATATGCATCAAATGGCACAATTCACCTTTAGGTTAAATTGAAGATGTATAATGATCACTTATTATTTTGAATATATTCACATGAATGATAAATTAGACAACAAAATATGTAATGTTTAAAATGTATAATGATCACTTATTATTTCGCATATTTCACATGAATAATACATTCGACAAAAAATGTAATGTTTGTGACACAAATGTATAAAGTTTATCATGTGAAATAAATTGAAGTTGTCTTCGCTTCACTCTTCATGTAGTCAAGGTAGTTGTATGTGTCAATTTTAATACAATCGATAGATACGCCGTGCACTGAACTAATGCAACTCCATTAACAAGGTCTAGATAGGTTAGTCTGCACTTACGAAAAGTATACAAGCAATAAGTTGGTCACGTATATGGTTGTCCTTCAAACTTAGACTGAATAATGAGCTAAAGCTCAATTGATTAAGTAGTGTTCGGATACAAACGAATGAGATTATATGACACAATGAAGTAATGATCACAACATAAGAAGAATATAAGAAATTGATGGAGGAATGAAGAATTTATTATAAAGGAAAAAAATTACAAAGATTGTGTTTTTATAATAATTCTATTGAACTTTAACTTATTCTAATTATGAAAAAGAGCCAACTATATATAGGGAGTACATATCAACCCTAGTAATAATTGTAAAGATGGAAAAAACATAAAAAAAAAAAAAAAATGCGTGAAATAAAGGAAACGGAATTTGGCCGGGTAACAGCGGCGCTCGGGCAACGCCCTGGCAATAAGCGGGCGCCGCGTGTCACTNAAAAAAAAAAAAAAAATGCGTGAAATAAAGGAAACGGAATTTGGCCGGGTAACAGCGGCGCTCGGGCAACGCCCTGGCAATAAGCGGGCGCCGCGTGTCACTCGAGGGAAGCAGGTGGCGGTGACATTGATTAGGTGCTGCATGTATGGCGCTGGGTGTTAAGTTTTGATAAAAACTTTAACACCTTTGTGCTCGAGCAGCTAGCTAGCCCCGAGAACTCCGTTTTTCCTCTTTGATCCATATTTTTACCTCTTCAAGACCCACTTCAGCAAATCTCAACATTGAACCAAATCCCAATACAATAAACATACTCCAAAAATTCTCCATGTGGAGACAAACTTTACTGCAAGGCAAAAACTGAACTGTTCAACAAAAACATTGACCAAACTCTCTAACGAACAAAAAAAAAAAAGAATTATCCACCTCTTTCACAAAATCCAATTAGGATAACTGAATCGAAGCTCTATTTAGAAGAATTACCTCAAGTTCCCAAAATTTGCTCAAATTACTACCACGAGCAAACAAAATCACATATAATTCAAAAGTTACTAAAGAGGGTTGAAATATGCCCTGAAACAGAATCAACACCACAAAATACTTTAGTAAAAGGTTCTTTACTAGGTTCAACACCTTCAACCACACTTAAAGCGTACATAGCTAAATTAGGTTCCTCATACCTATGTGGAGGCCTAATAATTCTTTTGGGTCTGTCTCTAGCAATTGAATATGATGGCACCACTGGTAGTGGTGGCAAAGCAACATTGTCCATAACTTCTGAACTCGACTAGACTGTATTTTTTAACATGGACCCCAAATCAAACTCCAACGGTAATGTATCAAATTGAATATCCACCATTGAACTAAGCTTCTGTTAATTTGTCTCCAATGATTCTGTCAAATCCTGTAAGACATACGACTGGGACCATTTTTGTCTATACGATACAACCCGGGCACCTTTACTAACCTTCAGGACTCTACTTTCACAGTGTACTTGTATCCTTTTGAATCAAGAGTACTTAAAGAAATTAAATTTCTCTTCAAATTTGAGGCATGTATCACTTCATCAAGTGTCCTATCACTTCAAAACATTTTAATTTTGATTCTTCCAATACCAGCTATCTTATATGGTTCATTGTTGCCCATTACCACAACACCTTTTAAACTTTTTATATGTTGAAATTCAATCCCAGTTAGGACACATAGGAAAAGTGAAAACTGTATCAAAAATTCAATTCTCATCAGGTTAAAGCCATCATCAGAAATAACCAAGAGTTATCTATCACTATAACAATTTTTAGTAATATATGTTTCACCTAAAGTTTCTGGTTGTTTTTCCTTATGAATTGCAACCAATTTTTTGTATTCTGTATCTTGTAGCAATCGTTCTTGATGTGCCCCTTTTTCTTGTAGTAGTTACAAATTTTATTACTAAAGTTAGATTTTGAATTGCTCTTCTCATAACCATTTTGAATAACAATGCCTTCTCTATAAACCTCATATCCAAATAGATGCTTGGTGTTGACACTGTGATGTGACGTCACTGCGGCATGACATTACGACACACATCATGTTTTCGAGTCACCTTCATCTAGGCATCATGGTATATCATTGTGCATTCATTCTAGGGCACGTTGCATTTTACCCTCTTTGTCTCGTTTTACGTGCATTCATACATCTCATGCATATCATACTTTCTTGTGTATCATCTCAAGGTATTGATGTATTGATTCTACTCATTTCAGATGTCACCTAATAGAGCTCATACTGTCGCTTCTACACCTGGTATCTCCATTTCTTTCAGTAGGTATAGGTTTATCTCTGCGATTGCCTAAGATACAATTGGATCGCAGTTTTCATTACAACCCGTTTTGTTTGAGCGCGTGGTCATTATGTCTGACATGTCCCCCGACCTTACTACTATTTTCACTTCTCGGGGTTGGGAGCCTCTATTGGTTAAGTTGACACCTCCTCCTAGTCTTCTAGTTCAAGAGTTTTACGCTAACATTCATGATGTTAGCGGTTCGACTTTCAGGATTTTTCTTCGGGGTAGGATAGTTAAGATCCCTTCCGACGTCATATCGAGTCTTGTTCATATTCCTAAAGCCATTCAACCTTTATTTCCTTATTTGACTCCTGATACTCTTCCGGCGGACTCTCTAGTCCGTTTGACAATGTTTAACACACCGTTGGAAGGCTGTCTAGGTGCGATTCGCATTGGTCCTCTTCCTACTAATTTTTAGATTTTGTTGTGCATTGTGTGCATGAATCTTTGGCATGTGTCTCATACTTCTTCATTACCTATGAAGAAGACTCATTTTTTGTACGCCCTACTGCAGAAGATTCCATTAATTTGCCCTCGTTTATTTGTCTTCAGGTTTTGTGGGCTTTTTCGTATCACGAGGATGAGAGTAGGGCTGCCTTATGCTTGCTTGATTTATAGGTTAGTGACAGCCCTAGTGGTGAGTTTTCTAGGCGGATTTCGAGGCGGGTTTTTCGGTCGATTGTCCATTCCATCATTGCTGAGAGTCGGTCACACGCTTCTTCTGAGCCAGCACGGCCTGTTGACCTGACTGTGCCGGCTGATCCTATTGATGACCTTATATCTTTTAATCCCTCGAATTTTCCTACTTTTTCATTTGCTCCTCCATCCACTGATATTCCTTTGTCTTCGACTTCTGTTCCTCCTCCCACTGAGCCAGTTCATCCTCCTACCAAGTTTGTTCTACCTTCTGCGTCTGTTCCCATTGACTTTTTTGTTGTACTTATGGGATAGATGATTGTGCTGATCGAGCAGCGGGCTCAGATGATGGCAGAACTTACACAGCTCCGAGCTACAGTTGATCGACACATTGTCAAGTTTACTACACTTCGAGATGCTGTTGGATATATTCAGCGCGAGTTTCGATGGATTCGTCGCCACTGGGATGACGGTGCAGTTTCAGAGGAGAGCACTGATTCTGAAGATGCTGCATAGTTTTAGTTTTTCCCTTATCATTTTGTGACAAAAAAGAGAGAGTAGATATATATAGGATATATATGGGTGTTACAGGGGAGTAGATGATTTTGATGGAGTAGATATTTTTGCTTTAACATGATGTATATGTTTTTATCTACTTGATGTATCTAAAACTTTTGATTATATGATATAATCAGTTTTGTTAGATTAAGTTTTTGATTCGTTTTGGTATGTTGGGTTACATTAATATTACATCTTAGTTTAGCATATGATATGAAATTGAAAAGATGCATTATAGATTATAAAATGCTTAAATCACTTTTACACATTGCACTGCTTTAACTGTTTTTGTTCTTAATACTGGATTACATACATTTTACGCTGGGTATTTGAGTTGTCTATTTCAAAAAACAGGTGTTGAAAAATGAAATGCAAAATTCGTTTAAGACAGTTATCGGTTGTGTTAGTCGTTTTGAGTCTGTAATTTATTTTATTACTGTCTTGACTTACATTGTAGTTTTGTCACAAAATACCAAAGGGGAAGTTTGTTAGGTATTTAATGTAATTGGCAATTCTGTAAACAAAAAAAGACTAAAGTTGCTAAGTTGTAAAAAGTCAAGGAGCAGTGTGCAATTAGTGAAAATTGTGATATTTTAGGTCTAGGGTTCGAAAATGGAAAAAAAAAACGGCGCGGATTTTCACTAGATTGTCGCCAGGCTTGGCTCGAGTGTCAAAAACAGAAACATCATTGCTCGACTGTCGCATCACCTTCGCTTGAGCAACAACCGTCGCTCACCCTTCACTCGAGTGATAGTATCATCCGAAAATTTTTAATTTATTTTTTGTAAGGCTTTTTGTCCGGCTCATTCATTCCCTGGCCTATATATAAATATCCAAACGCCACAAAACGTAATTTTCTAAGGTTGAACATTAAGAAAACTCTTTGTTTTTCATATTGTCTTCATCTTTTGAGATTTCAACCTTCATTCTTTTTAGCGATTTGTTCTGGCGATGAGAAACATCATATCTCAAATCTAAATATCAAACTGCTACTTCTTTCATATCGATTAGAGTTTCTGAAGATCAAGGGAAGGTGACTGGAGTTCCAGTCGTTGAATAACGCGATTTCTTCATACATCTACGTGAGATGGACGATTCCACAAAGTTGGGAGTTGTTGTAGGAGAGCGCAATCCAGGAGAGCTTTGGAAATTGTAGTTGGGAATTGGTGCAGGAACAAATAATCCAGGAGAGCTATTGAAATTGCAGTCAGGAGATCAAATAGTACGTGTCATTGTCTAGTCTAGTAGACTGTAAGTTTAAGAATCGTTTATAGTGGATTTTTGACTAACAAAGTGCCCGGAGTTTTCACCCAATTGGGTTTCTCTGTGATCAATTCTTATGTTCATTTATTGCTTACATAACCGCAGTATTTCAACATAGGATTAATTGAATTGTATGTCTAATCATCTAGAAAAATAATTAATTAGTTACTTGTTGCTATTTAATTGTTAAATATTTTTATTTTCGCATAATCACATACTCACCCCCTCTGGAATTGTTAGGGTCTAACTACGTATTTTCATTTTCTTCTGTCATTAGGGCGAGTGTATTTGGTTTACGACTGTCATTTTTTGTCTCTTGGTTCACTTTGTACTTAGGGTTTTCATTTTTGTGGTGAATCATCTTCTTCGCCATTAGAACTTTGTGTTTGTGTAATCGATGTGTGTCGATTAGAATAGATCATATTGATCATAGGGTTGAGAGAATAAACAAATAGAGAGAAATTTGTGAGGCTTGGTTCAACGATCTCGTTGATTAAGAGATCTGTGTGACATTTTTGTACATTCTTAGATTGTTTGATGATTATGTGTAGACGAGCATCCATATATTGTGGAACTCAGGGGATGTAGGTTTGCCCGAACACCATGAACAATTTCTAGCATTCTTTATCTTGTGTACTGCTGCAATCTTCTTCCACACCTAACACTATGACTTCATCGGAATTTCATTCAACAATTGATGGAATTTGATATAACCATAATAAAGAATTGACATAAAAAATATGGGCGACTCAAAATTAATCATGGCTATGGATCAGAAGCAATAAAAAATACAAAATAAAAAAGAAGAATACAGGGGCAACTTACAAAAATACCTCTAAAATTATGGGTCTTTTGAAAAATCAAATGAAAAATATTTTGGAAGTAAAAAATATCGTATAAAGGTAAGTGTCACTTTTTTAAGTTGCAAAGTGACGTACAATTAAAAAAGTGACAAAAATTTTAAACAATGACACACTCAAAAAAGTAACAAAATATCAATCAAAACCTTGGAGTCAGTCCAATAAAGTGACATAAATTTAAAAAGTGACAAACACATAAAAAAGTTATGTCTTTGATTTACTTTGGACGATTTCGGGCTCGAATTTGAGTGGCTCCATGTACAACTTAACACTCCTTCAATCGATAACTTTTCCTTGCACCAGAGAGAGAGAGAGAGAGAGAGAGAGAGAGAGAGAGAGAGAGAGAGAGAGAGAGAGAGAGAGAGAGAGAGAGAGAGAGAGAGAGAGAGAGAGAGAGATACAAGAGAAATGCTACACTTACATACTTGGTATACAATCTCTTGTTGTGTAGAAGATTGTGTACCAAGTGTGTACAAGTAGCAATTTTGAAATTACAATACGTGGATTCTTTGACTCAGCAAACAAATACAAAATTAATTATAGAGTTTTTCAGTCGGCACAACATACTTTATAATATTTCAAGATCTTTTTAGCAACTTATGATTTTATCCAAACAAGCATTAAACATAATATGCAGGTTAGATTCTACCTCTTTAACTTGTGTTTTGTTCTACAAGTACCACGCTTATATACCTCTTGTTCACGTAACATTTATAAACAAAAGTGTATACATACGTAATACCTTTGCAATTAGCAATTTGCATGCACTTTGCTGCCATCTGTATTTGAGGTACTCTTTATCTGGTCGACCATTTCTTTGGCAATCAAACATATGCTCAATAAATGGACATGTTGTATCATACAGAGGATACGATGTATCATATACCCAACTTCCTTTAAAAATATCACAGTTTTGTGTTGCTATTTTTCCATATGCATTGTTCAGAACATAAAGAAACGGCAGAAAAATAGACACAAAAAAATTAGCCATCATAGAAACTTAGAAATACATTGTATGCTCAAAGATCTTGTATTTTGCAGGAATAGGAAGTAAATTAAGGGGAACTGGGAGTATTATTTTAACAAGCAATATCCTTGGGTTTAAGTGACATTGATTTTATTTATGTGGAGAGAGAGAGAGAGAGAGAGAGAGAGAGAGAGAGAGAGAGAGAAGCCAAATGTAAACAATAGTATTTCACAAAGTTTTACCAATACACACAAGAGTGGGGCCACTGTAATAAAAAATGAAACCCTCCCCCCGCCCTTGTATTTTTGAGTATCTGTACGTAAACCAACCACCCCACCTCCCTGTGAACCTCCTTCTAGTAGCCAAGCATGGTTCTATTAATAAGGGAGAAGATTGTGAACTAAATTATTGGAAAATGATTGGTGAAATTTTTACTAGCGTATTAGGAGAGCGATGCGGCCCATGCAATCACATTATATTAATTACCTTCCATGCATTAGGTTAAACGTGATCAAATGATCAATGCTCGTATAAAAGCACCGATACTCTTCTTTTTTTTAAAAAAAAAATTATCAATACAAATGTGGATTGCTTAAAAGTTGCATCAATAAGTAAAGATAGACTTTGCTTAAAATAATTTAACTCCATATGTACAAATTGAAAATGAAAATTATCTCCATGACGTGTGATGTGGTGTAAAATGATAAAACTAATTAAATATGTGAATATAAAGGCTACTTATTAGTCTTATCATTAATTTAGTGCATGTTTGACACACGTTAATTGTTTTATAGTTTGCTAAATAATCATTTTCAATCAAACATTTACACAATAAAATATTCTATACGTATATAAAAAATTCTTTCTCTAAATTTTAACAACACCTTCTTCTGAAAATTTATTCAAAACTCATGTTTCCCCAATTAATAAGAATCAAACAAGCTCTTAATACCACCTCACAAGGGAGTAGGGACCATTCCCCATTTGTACATATAGCATTACTCAAAATATAGATAATGCTTGGACCTTCTTCTAGATTAGAAGTTTGTTAGATGGAATGAGTAATCAATATTTGAACTTTCTCTTGTTTTTCTACTTTTTTCTGTCAGTTTTTTTGTCTCCCTCCTATTAAATAAATTTAAGTTTATACATAACCTATAGGTGATGAAATTTGAATTTGGATGGTTATTCATTAAACCAAGATGGAGTCACGAATTTAATCTAGTCGGAGCATAGTTGAAGTAAGAAAATTTGAAAAAGGGCAATAACTAAGAGTGCAAATTTGTCCTTTTCTTGTTTTCATATTCCGAAATGTTGCATAATAATCTATTATTAATTTATCGAGGATCCATTTATATGTATGATCTTCGAAATTGATCTAAAACATTATTTTGGAAGAATATATTCGGGAATAGTAGATTGATGGAGAATTTGTGATTGAAAAAGAAGGAAAAGTTATTGATGTGATGGAAAATATTATTTTATTGAAGAATATGTGGTTGAAAATGAGTAGAAAAATGAGAATGCAAATTTTAATGTGTACCAAACAGGAGATTAGATAGAATTTGTGATTGAAAAAGAAGGAAAAGTTATTGATATAATGGAAAATATTATTTTATTGAAGAATGTGTGGTTGGAAATGAGTAGAAGAATGAGAATAAAAATTTTAATGTGTATCAAACATGGGCTTAATTGTGCAAGATAAGCCATTCAAGCATTTAACAACGTAAACAACAACATAAAATCGATGTTCATAGATGAACAAAAAGGAATGCTCCAGATTTGAGAATTATAACTTATAAGCATTCTTATGCTAATTAAGGAATGTCGGAACTGAGTTATATAACCACTGTAGAACTAGAAAAGCATGTGTAGAAACTGTGTCTGAATCATGAGTAAACATTAATTTCTATTTCCAGACCTTCATCCACGAATCATGGCTCACTGAGGCAATCCTGTGAGTCCCATACGTATTTGTCAATGCAGAAACTATACCCTCATGCGCACGACGGCTCCAAATTTTGCTGCCATCCATTGGATTCCAGATTTGCAGTGACTGCAAAGCACTTAAACAAGTAAACTCGATGTACTAAATTCAAAATGATGATGTTTGATGAAGTTTAATACAGAAAAATATACGTAACACATCGTAGTACAAGATAGAAAGTCTATTTCAATCTTGACTTCAGAAGAGTTAAGGTTTAAAAAGCCAAAACAATTAGACTACTGTAAAAGGAAACATTTTATACCTGGTAAGAACCAATAGCTAGGACTAGTGAATACACGGGATGGAATGTACAGGACATAAATTTATTTTCGGTGGACTGCAACTGATGAACGGGCTTTCCTCCTGCTGCAATTGACCATATGCGGGCACAATCTTCGCTGACAGAGGCCATGAATCTGCCACTGGTATCCCAACACATCGAGCAAACATCTTCGGCATGTCCCTAGAAATTAAAGGAGTAAATTTATATCATATCTAATTTAATGCATGCGGGGACAAGAATGACACAAAACATCTTGATAAGGAGGAATATTACATAGTATTGGAGAGTATTAAGAAAGTGAAAACAGTTAAAATCTTGTTTGTCTAGCCCAATACTTTATTAAAAATCTACACTTGGATTGATTCAACAAATTACAGCGTACCTCTAACCGGTACCTGACGGTGCTAGTCTCAACATCAATCATATTGATAACATTTCCTGTAGCAGCAGCCAAAAGGTTCCCAGATCGAGGTTGGAATCTAACTTGTCTATTTGCTCCCTACAGTTGCTCCGTGGAAAAAATCAGAAGTAAGAGTCATCTTAAAGAATAACGGGAATTCAGATAACTTGTCTTCAGCAGTTATTATTTCTTCCAAAGTTACTTTCATATATGTAATAAACACTAAATATTTGCATTCAAAGTCAAATTATTAAGATCCGGGGTTCCTTATTAAAAGGTCAACTTTATTAAGAGGAGTAGTCCAAACCCTTATAAATTAATCTTTATTTTCATCTTTATTCGATATGAGATTCTATCCCTTAACACACGTCTTGAATTTTTACAATGTATGAAAACTCGAGAAATTATAAATGGAAATTGAAATAACTCTTAAAACCATTTATCAACATATAAATGAAATTCATACCAGCAAATAACTATACTGTTGCCCAACAGGAAGACAATTATAATCGGAGTAAATTAACCATGATAGTGAATGGGCGAAATAGAAACAAGTGCTCGTCCACAAAACTACATGACTGACCTTAAAGGCGAGAATGCAAGCAGATTCATTGACATTCCACAATCGAATCTCATCATTTCCGTCACAAGAGCAGAGGATATTGACCTTCGCCGGGTGGAAATCCAATGACATTACAGGTTTAGCATGCCCGACGAGCATAGAATTTGATTTTGCCGGCTAAAACACCAGTCATGAAAGGTGTAAGCTTTTCATTCAGAATAGTAATATTCCATTTGATCTATTTTATGTTTTTAGACCATGTCAATCAATATTCTTTGAAATATTTAAGGCAATGAGTTTAGACACAGTCACACTACACCTCAATGCTATTTGCATAAATATTTGAAAAGACAAAAAGATCAATAAACATATCAATGTTTTTAGCATATACTTAACCAAAACCAAGATCTACCAAATTTGAAGTAAATATTTTATGCAAAATCATGTGGATGGTAGGTCTGGCTGACAAAGTATATTAGGAAAAAACCTAGAAATGGCAACAGGCATTAGACAATGGACAGGAAAAAAGAATAGGAAAAGCTTTAGCACCTTGACAGCATCCCATACTTGCACGTTTTTGTCAAACGAAGATGTTGCAAAAACAGTTGAATTTGGCTTGAAACGGATGTCTGAAATGATATGTGAACGCGCTTTTATAATATTCGATGAACCAGATTCCAGATTCCAAATCAGTACCTATTAGAATATGATGCAAGATGCATTTGCTCATGAGAATTTTTTTAACAAAATCTTTGTTCGCAAAATGTAAATCTTCAACATAAATTCAGAAATAAAAATGATTGAGAATCACTGTATAAACCTTGCTATCATGCCCAGCAGCAGCGAGTAACTTTCCCGATGTTGAAAAATGGCAACATCTAAGCTTGGTTTTAGTTTGGAAGCTTTCAACTTCTTCAAAAGAGAGGCCTGTAATATCGAAAAATCACAATCTTTGAATCAACGTAACCCAAGTAGCCTGATGAAATTGTCCATGTGCATTGTCATGTTGGCTACCATGGAATTTGTACCGCACTTGCCACTGTGACTGACAAAAAATTTCCCAGATTTTTCTATCATCTATATTTATAATGTGTACTTCTAGAATTATTGGTTATCTCAATACCCCAAGCCTCAAGCGGCACAGATGAAAACCGATCCTAGGAGTTCAGACAAAAAAAAACCTTATCTCTGAACTTCTATGTATTTTCCATGGTCTTTGTGATTCATTGAACAAAATACTAATGTCTGGAATGGCTCTGACAATGAAAATTTATGCTCTATTAAAATGGAAAAATATTATTCAAAAGGCAGCTAGTAACTATTCATTTCATTAATCAGGTTTTCAAGGATAGACATCTCATATGCAAATAAAGGGGAATATTTTGCCAATGCAATTCTTCAAGATATTAGATTGACTTGTGTACATCGTTTCCCTTATCCTTTTATGTATATATAGCATTTCAGTATTCAATTAAAATAGTAGGAAACTAGATCAACGAGATGACTCTTCGAGTCTTTTTCTAGTTCGGGAGTTCACCGAAGTCTTAATTAGTTGTGTCAACAAAGAGTGGGGGGAAAGAAACAAAATAACAAACATTATCCCTTTTCCTCATCATCCTTCAATATATCCATTCTGATAGTTAAAAATACTTTCAAAGATTAAAATAATCGAATAACTTAAATATGAAATTAAACTGTAAAACTTGCCTTTCTGTTCATTTTTGCCTTCCTGTTCATTTTTCTCACGTGCTGGAGAACTATGTGGCAAAGTGCTCGTGTCATCTGGATTATCATTGAAAAAGCTGTCAACATCCAACGGTTCTTCTTCCACGACATTCTCTCCGCTCTGCCGCTTAAAGAAAAAAGAAGAGGAGTAAAACAAAAAAAGCATATAAATGAAAATGTCTGCATCATAATAATATGTAATCCAGAAGAGACCCTAATCTGTTGATACAAACTTGAAGAACATTTATATACAGCTCCATGCAATTTCGAAATGTTAAAATCAAATCAAGTAATTGAAAAAGCATTTCTTTCTACTAAATTAACACTCTTAACAAATTTGAAATCTGAATGAATAAATGTTCATTGAGCTTATAAATATCTGTCTTGTTGAGAATTATGAACTAATGGTAGTTGAGATACAATTACTGAACATAATATGAGTAATTGTATAATGTTTTGGTCTAAGAATTTCATAGAGAACAACCCTATTTGTAGGGTTATAAACAGCTATAAAAGGAAAGATCCTAAACTATAATCCAATCATATTAGAAATAACATAACAATAATCTAGAAGATATTATGATATTAAGAATAAGTTTGTAAACTGATTGATAAAAGATGTAAAATATTTAGAAAATATGAGGTACTTGAATATATAGAAGGTGAATAACCAAGAGATAAATGAGATATTGTGCTAAGACAATGATTGTGGCCAAACTTTGGCAATTTGTGCAGCGTTAACTTGAAACAAATGGGGCGAAGGTGGAAGCAACACCACCATGGAAAGACATCAAGTCTCAGATACAATATTAGGGTACAAAACAGTAAGAAAGGCAAATGTAAGATCCTATACCAAACCAAGAGACTCTGATACCATGTTAAGATATGTGAATCGAATGTAACGAGACAAAAACAATGCAAGCAACTATAAAAATTGTTGTCTAAATATTACGAAGGACAACCTAATCTATATGGTAATAAACAGCTATAAAAGATCATATGCTATAACACAATTACATCGCAAAGAAAATAAAAATGTTATGGTGTTATGAAAATATAGAAATGCTTCCCTATGTAACATATCGGGCATTTCAGTTCAAGCATTTCTGTGCCTGGAAAAAAAAATCACCACTGCACTATCATGCATACATTAATAACGAGAGATAGAGAAAAGGGAAATAAAAACCAAATGCTTATATCATCCGACATCCAACCTAAAACTACCCTCTAAAAAGTTTGAGAGACCACCCCCATTATCAGTATACTGTTATGACTATCTAGAAATTACATAGTCATTGCTTCTTCTTACTTGTAATTTTTTGTAATTTAAACTATCATCAATGAGGATAGAATTGTCCGCGTTGTTTGAATTTCTAGTGGCTGACAATTCCAGTTTTCCTGATGTTTGTACTGCCAAATTGGGCATAAAATCTCGTTGGGGGAGGACTTCAGTAGTTGCAAAGTGCTGCCGATGATTTGAGAACAATAAAGTGAAAAGACTATTTAAGTTAAAAATGAAAAGCTTTGAGAAAACAAATAAGTATGCAGCTACCCCTGAAATTTCTTAAGATGTGAAAATTGCATGCACTTACAGTTGAAGGCAAATATCCTTGTGGTGGAATTTGTTTTACTTTCTCTCTATCTGAAATGAAAGATAACTAAAATCAACTACAAGAAGCTATTGGAACCAGAGAAATGATATAAATTTGAAAGGCAATTATCAACAAGAAAAGGTTTCACTTCCACATTGATGAAGTTAATAAGAAAAAATTACCACTAAAATCCTCCTGCTGCATATGACTCAAATCCGGCCTAGGAATTGTAGGATTGAAATTTGTTTGCACATTTTGTGTTGTCTGAGTATCCTAACATTTAAAGGAGACAAACCTTGAATGCACAATTTCTTGTATAAAAATGTGATACGACTTAAAAGAAATGCATGATCGATGACACCTTAGATGAGGATGCACCTAGGGTCTCAGGATGCCTTGCAGTTCCAGTTTTAGCACAATATACGTCCCAAAATAAGGACCACCAGTCTGTTAAAAATTCTTTTGGAGGATTGATTGCTGAGAAAAAAAAAAAAAAGAGCAAATAAAACCATTCATTGCATTGATAGAATAAACAAAAAACATGATTTGAAACTATGGTAGGGCGACTTCTTAGTGTTTCAACCCGTTATTATTTAAACGGTCGTGCATAGGAAAATAGAGCTAACTTATTCTATTGATAAAGTGATAAATAACGCATCGTAATTATTTGACATTCAATGCAACAAAGAGACATCAATAGTTCCCAACTGATTAGAAAATTTGGCATAAATCCCATGCTTTGAAATCGACTTTTTCCCTCCTGAAATTGGCAATGATTTAGTGGCTCCAATCAGAATAAAATAAGCCATAAAAGCCCGAAAACTTACCAGAAAAAATTACTCAAATCAAAAGAGAAAAATAATTTTTTTGGAGTGACAAAACAAGTTTTAATTAAATTATATGAGTGTAGAAAAGCTGGCCAATAGAGTTTATACCATCAGCATTTGGAAAAACTTCAGCCTCTCTTGCGAAAATATCAGCAACTGTGTGCATGTTGTTTGTGACCATGTAATCATGAATATACAAGTCAAGCCTGCAAACTCAAACTCAAACTCAAAATCAAAATCAAAATATATAAGAATAAGCCGAGGAATTAATATGTCTCTTGAAGAGGAAATTCAAGAATAAATAAACAAATTCTCTAGACATTCAAGAAAATGTAAACAATTCAAGAATTTCCTCAAGAAAAAATAAACAAACTATCCAGAAATTCAAGAATTTCCTCAAGAATAAACAATCAAGCAATTCAAGAACTTCATCATGAAAAGAACAAACTCTCAAGAAATTCTTAAGAGAAAAAATGGCATAGAAGACATGTATGAACTCACATTTTTTGAGTATCCCAGTCATCCATGATGAAAAAAACCCAACTTTTCACTCCACCAACAACAAGAAAAATGAGGGGAAAAAAAAAAAGAATAACTTCAAAGAACGAGAATTGATTTCAAGAGTTAAAAATCTTTCTTCTTGATAAATAATAATGTTAACCAAAGAGACCCTATTTGGCTGATGAAGTGAAAAAATGGCACTGGAAAATTTGTTTAGATAGAGAGTGAATGAGTTAACTGGTGGAAGAGAGATGGCTGAAGGGCAATAGTGCCACAATAGTTCAAAATGGTACTGAAGGTAACAACATAAGAACTTGCTTCAGTCCCTATTTATATGCTACCGATAATGTAAGAGAGGTATTTAAGCAAAACAATGGGCTAGGCCTGCAGGTTTTTATTATTTTTTCAACAGATTATAGAGAATTTATCATGCATCAGGAAAAAATTGTGCCTGGCGTGGCGTGGGGTGGGCTTTGGCACCTAATTTTCCATGGATTCCGTACATCAAATTCTATTGACAAAATCTTGACAGTTACTTTAATCAGGATTTAACTCCTTTTAATATTCTAAATGTCATTTATATATTCAAATCTATCGTTTTAATTTGTTTATTGGGTTTCTTGGAAATAAGAAAATTCGAGGTCGAAAGTCTATTTTTAAAATGAGTAGGTTATTAATTGATAATCTCGTAATTAATAGGTGTTTACGATGAGCAGTATTCCATTATATTAAAAATGAAAATGATAAGCCCTTGAACTAATTTTGTCACTACTTGGATTTTGGTTGACAAAGAGACAAAATGGTTTGAATCAACATAAATTTCACCAAAAAAAGTCAGTACGATTTAAATGTAATTTGCAGTATATTAATTTTAATTCACCAATAAGTTGTTGCACTATGTGACAACACAACACAACAAAAGTAATTAGTGTAGTAAATTCACACAATTAAATATTAATTCAATTCTTATCCTCTACTAATATTTATTAATTACATGCATTGCACTGAACTACTTGAAGATTTGTAATAAAGCATTCACACAGTGAGTCAATAAGTGTGTAAATTGTAATATTAAAACAAGAATTTGTCAAATATAGATATGATTAAATGTCTTTATAAATTATATATACTCGCATGAGTTGTAAAATTGACATCATTAACTGGATTTATTGAGATAAGATTTTCTGAGTGGACATCTTTAATATCCTGATTTATTTTCCAGAATAATTTATTTTCTGTTACTAACTAATGACTCTTACTAATTGAAAATGAAACTATTTTATCATTGAATCAGTTTCAAAGTTCAAATGTTGCAAAGTTCAGATTTCAGTCGGGGCCTGGGGGCAGTAACAGTATCATTGAATCAGTTTCATACTATTTTATCATTTGTTGTTAGAAAAGATCTGTAAATTATATCTTCTTTTATATTCTCTATAAGAATTTACGAATTAATATCTTTCCTTGTTAAGAGTATAATTAATTTTTTCAGTTTCCTCTATTGAATGCGTTTTATTATCAACCATTATATAGTACTACTTATATTTAAACTATTAATTAATGTAGGTGTGTATTAGAAAAAGGTAAGTAAAATTTATATTTTTAATTATATTAATTACATTTTCTTAATTTGTTCGAAAATGAAAGTAATGTGTGTGTATTCAATTGAGATTTTTGAAGACTTCGATATATTTTTTTAAATGATGACTTCTTTGAATTTCATAGATTTTTTTAGAGATTTGTATGAAATTAGTAGAAGTCTTTTGTAAATTTATATACTTTCATCTTAAAATTTCTAGAGATTTTTGTAAAATTCAAAAGACTTTTAAAGATTTTCATTTGAGATATACTTTATTGAATCTAGTACAATATTGTGAAATTAACACATACGAGATGGTGGTTCTCACAATTCCCCACCCCCCATATAATAAAAAAATATTTTTAAAAAGAATAAGAATTTAATACCTTAATTATATAAATAATTATTATTATACATATAAAAAATAAATTTAATATTCAATATTATTAATATTATATACCTTTAAAGAATAGATAAAGATTATATATTTAAATCTAATTATAAATTAGTCTATATAAAATTTTATAACTTAATTAAAAACAGTAAAAAAAGAAAAGAAATTATAAAAAATACAATTTATTTTTTTCATAGAAAATAGAAATAAACAATAAGAGAGAGAAAAATAAAAATAAAAATTAATACAATCAATAGAAAAAATAAATTTTAATCATAGCTCTAATGTTCGTAGAAGGGAAAA